>JBBPJO010000163.1:0-23229 GCA_038088815.1 Boletus nobilissimus | reverse complement strand
GCTTAGGGAAAATACAGGAGGGCGAGAGAGCACCCTTATATATGGTAGGCCCCTTCTAAATAAGGAAGTGGTGCGCAGCACCTCTAGTCATAATGAGTCATAAATGTATGACTCGATGCGCAGCATGAGAGTCAGTACGAGTCATGAAAAGTCATGACAAGTCAGAAATATAAAGGCTATGCCGCAGGCAGTGAAGTCCGAATAAGGTGACTGCGGTGGAGCGGAAAGGAAGTCTAAAATAGGTATAGGTGGGGCGCTGTGTAAGACAGAGAGAGAAAGGAATCAGGAGACATATCTGGTATAATGGAGGATGACTCCATTACAAATACAACTGTGTATGGTGAAGAGAATGCGACTAGGAGTCGAGTGAACTAAAGATCAAAGGAAAAGTGTACCCCCTCAGTAAACCGTAACATTACCCCCCTCCTACGGTTGAAGCACCCGCGAGACCTCTAATCCATGTCTCCCTTGTTGACCTCATAGTCCGTTGGGTCGTAGTTGTCAAGGGGATTACATTGGGTTGGCCAAACTCTTCTGAGTGTCCCAACTCTCCACAAAGTTGGCAGTGGCGACGAGGACAGTAGACTTGTATGTGCTGGGGGTGACGGTGTAGTCGTCATCCCAGATGGTTCATTTTGGGTTTCTGGCCCAAGTGTTGCTGTCCCAGGGATGATTTGGGTCATCGTCCAAGTAGTAAGTTCGTAGATGGGTGGGGAGAGTGTTGACGATGGGTCGCAGAACATGCATGAACAAGGGGGTATGTACCACGGAGAGGACATCGGAGAACCTGTGGTCATGGAAGGCATCAAGGATGGCATCTCTTGAGGCAGGGATGGCCTGTTCCATGGCAGCAGCATAGACAGGCAAGCTCCCATCTGGAAAGAGTTGGGTGTGGAGTGTCTGTCCAGTGGTGTACGTATGAAAGATGATTCCCAAAGATTGGAGAAGCGGGCTGTCTCTATAAGAGGGTAGGCACAATAAGGCATGGGCGATAGCGGGGTTCTCCAGTGCAGAGGCGAAGAGGATTCGTTGGGAGCAGTCTGGGAGACGATGGATACAGACTGGTAGTTGGAGGGGTACTGCATTAAGCGACGAAGAGGACATCAAGAGTTTGGTAAGAATGGTGATGACGATGGAGGAGCTAGGGCTTGACTCGAAAGCAAGTGAGGAATTGAGGGATTAAGGAGGGAAGGCGATCGGATCCCTGGCCTTATATTCATTTAAGAGGTCCACAGCATGTCCTAAGTTGGACTCAGGCTCCCAGGTGTTCTTGGAGGACAGGTATCCTTTCCACAAAACAAGATAGTGGCAGCATCAAGCGGAACCCCGATGGGCTAAGATCTGTTCAATTTCAAATCCCTCTTCTCTGTCTATTATGTCTAGCAGAAGCGGAATGAAGTTTGGTCTGTGTTCAGCAGTTTCCTGATAGGGGGTCAAAAGTGATGCATGGAAGGTGTTGTGGATTTTCCACATTCTTGGTAGTCAGAGTTTGTACGAGACAGGGGAAATGACCTGTGAGATTTCAAAAGGTCCCTCATGTCAAGGGGCTAGTTTTTGAGAAGGGTAACAGAGTCTCAGGTTATGGCCCTCAAGCCATACCTTATCTTTGACTTTCCATGGTTTAAATTTGGACATGACTTGTTCATGCATATATTGTTGTGCCTTTTCATGGGCGGCGGTAGCTTCCTTGCGAGCCTCCTCGAGGTCTCCAAGGCGTTTCTCTAGAGTGGGGAGAAAGGTGGTGGTTCCTATCAATGGGTAAGCCCTCAGCTCGTACCCAAACATCAGGCTAAATGGAGTCTTTCCCATTATGGAATGGATGGAAGAGTTGTGACAGAATTCCGCCATCGGCAATAGGTCCAACCACCGGGTGGCGTCTCCTTGGCAAAAGATCTGAAAGTAAGTTTCCAATTCCTGATTGACGTGTTCCATCTCTCCATCAGTCTGTGGGTGGTAGGTGGAAGAGAGGAGCGGATCATACTCAAGGAGCCTTGCTAGTTCCAGAGTGAAGGCCGAGGCAAACTGCAGACCGCGGTCCAAGATAACCTTGTCATGGAGTCCAAAGTGGGGAAAGACCTTTTCAAAGAAGAGCTGCGCTATGCCCTCGGCGTCCGCACTCTTGTGAGTTGGGGTGAAAATTACCCTCTTTGTAAGGCCATGGTCAACCACGACCATAACCGAATCAAATCCGTGGGACAGCGGCAAGTCTGTAATGAGATTGACTGACAAACATTGGAAAGGATGGGAGGAGGCAACTGGAAGGGGGGTGAGAGGCAGGATGGTGGGGTGGGTATTGACTTTGTTGGCCTGACAGATTGCACAGCCCTGAACAAAGCAGTGCACAAAGGAAGTGAGTCCAGGCCACCAATAGTCACATTGTACCTGATGAACGGTCCAGTAGTAACTGCCATGACCACCCGCAGGTGAGTCATGGATGACGTGGAGGAGGTCGTTCTGGTGAGCTTCAGGGACGTAAGCCCAATCCTTAAAATAGAGTATGTCATCATCATATCGCCAATCATGAATAGAAGAGCGAGGGATTCCCGAGGTACCCTCATGGAGTTGGCAAAGCTGATTGATGACAAAGTCATCATGGGTAGTTGACTGCTCAATAGCAGTCTGGAGGTCAGTGTCGATTCGTTTCAAAAATAGCTCTCCTGGGAGCAGCGTGACTTCAGTGTTGTCAGCCGATGTGTCCAACGTGTCTTTCCTGGAGAGGGCATTGCTGGGGCCATGTTATCCCCGGGCACATGTTGGAACAGGAGGTCGTAGTCCTGTAGCATTAATAGCCATCTAGCTTGCCGCCTAGATAGCTTTTGGGGATCCTTGAAGTAGCACAGATTCTTGTGGTCTGTGAGCACAGTTATGGGCTGGTCGGTTCCAGTCAGATAATGTCACCATTCTTCTAGCACATGTATAACCGCCAGAAGTTCCCTGTCGTATATGTCATAGTTACATTCCGCCAGAGAGAATGTGCTAGAAATGTAGCAGCAAGGGTGTAAGTCACCATTGGCATCCTTCTGTATCAAAACTCCTCCAGAGACCATTAGAGACGCATTGGTCATGACAAAAAATGGCTTGGAGGTATCCGGCATTACCAGTACAGGTTTAGAAGTGAAGGCCTTTCGGAGGAGGTCAAAAGCCTTTTGTTGCTCATGCGTCCAGGACCATGGCTGCCCTTTCTTTGTCAAATCCAAGATTGGCCTAGCAATTTCCAAGAAATTCAAAATAAACTTGTGGTAAAAGTTGTAGAACCCTATGAATGAGTGGACTGCGCGAACCGATGTTGATGGTTCCCAGGAAGAGATTGCCAAAACCTTGGTAGGGTCCATCATGATGATACCCTCTTTAACAACCATCCTGAGGAATTCAACCTCAGACGCATCAAAAGTACATTTCTCTAGTTTGAGGCCGAGACAGTTTTCTCATAACCATTCTAGAACTCGCCTCGTTTGTTGGTGATGTTCGTCAAGATCCCTAGAATGGATCAACATATCATCCATGTAGATGGTCAACCATCCTTCCGCTACTATATCCTTGAAAATGAAGTCCATGAATGACTGAAAAGTTGCAGGACTGTTGCACAGGCCGAAAAACATGATGAGAGCCTTGAAGAGGCCGAAGGGGGTAATGAACACTGCCTTCCAGGCGTCTTTAGTCTTGATCTGGATGTTGTTATAACTCCATCAAATATCCATCTTGGTGAAATATCGGGATCCCTTGAGCTGATCCATCAAGTCTCCAATGAGCGGGAGAGGGTAAGCATTCTTGATGGTATGCTTGTTGAGATAGTGGTAGTCTTGGCAGGGGCGAAGATTACCATCCTTCTTTGAAACAAAGAAGAAGGGAGATGCCATGGGGGAGTTCAATGGGCATATATGTCTGGCTTTCAAGTGTTCATCAATGAAATCTTTACATGCCTCTTGTTCTTTAGGGTTAAGTGGGTAGGCCTTGGCAACCTTGGGTTGGAAAGAGTTGTCTGGATCTATGCCATGATTGAATGACTGGTAAGGTGAAAGGGGACCGTCGTCCTTTTTCTGGAAGATGTCCTCAAAGTCTTGGAAGTCCCACGGGAGTTCCATCTTATCCTTCTTTGCATCTTGTGTGAGAGAAGTCGAAATTGTGGTTTGCTTAATAGAGGGTCCGGCTAGCACTTCATCATCATCCTCCTCGCATTCTATGAGCCCTGGTATCTCCTCTTGCTGTGTGGTCGGTTCCACGTCAGGTACCTTCGGATGAACCTCATTGGTCCTTGCCGTGAGTAACGGATCGACATTTTGCTTCCACCACAGAGCTTGTCATTGCCATATTTTGTTCATCTGGCATTTCCTATTGAAGATGTTGATAGTATGGGCCTCGGCCGCGATGTCTTCTCGTTCCCTTGTTCGTTTCTGTACGGTCGGTTCCGTATCACAAATACAAATGGTTTCTGTTAATCTCCGGATCGCAATCTCGGAGCCATGGGAGCCCTAGGATGATCTCATCCTTGCCACAGTCAATAACAAGGAAGTCCCAGAGTTCAGTGGTTTCTCTGAGCTGCATTAACACTGATGCCTGTTTTTGTATCAGGCTGTTTTTATTGGGTGATCCGTCGACATTGCTCGCCCGCAGGGGAGTCTTGAGTTGTGTAGTGGATATGTTGCATGCCACTACCATAGCGTAGTTGATAAAACAACCGGTTGCCCCAGAGTCGATAAGGGCCTTCGTGTCAATGCTTTTGAATGCAGTGTGGTCAGGGGAATAGAGAGTGACTGGCATAGTGATCAATTGCGAGTTACTTCATGACACAAACACTGGAGAACATCTATGAGAAATATTGTAGGCAGGGTATGACATTGACCCATTCCCACCTTTTAAAAACCCTGGTTGGTTCCAGTCTCAGGCCAGGTGTCGTGGTTGGGTCCATGTATCGCACTTGCCTCTTTGCAGAAACCAGAGACACTCCATATGGGGTTGGGCAGGTCGGTTCCTGCTCCAGGCCATGTGTCCTGGTCAGTTCGAGGTATCTCACATGCCTCTGCCTCTCCTCTCACTGCTCTTACCACCTTGATTCCATGTTTGACTGTGTTTCTTGTGGCAGTCTCTTGAGAAGAAGGTTGCAGTCCAAGCCCCATCCCTTGACCCTTGGGAGTGGCTGCGTCCACATCCACCCTTGACTGGACAGATATGTCATTGGGGTACATATGTGCCCGGATAATGATCCAGGACTTCCTTTGGGGTGGTCGTCCAGAGGTCCACCAGTGTGATAGTGGAAAATTTATTGTTCCATGGCCCAGACCGTACAGCCCTGGCTCATGGTGCTGCCCTGGTCGCTTCCTTTTGGCACTCTTGGTAAGTGGCCGTTTTTACCTCAGCCATGGCTTGGTAGCCTTCCTCCTCGTCCACAGATGAGCTGCCCTCCCCAAAAGCAGTTTTGAGGATCTTAATCGCGGCACCTTTCTCAGTGCTACCCATTCCTTCTAGCTAAGCCAAGAGTTCATCATCCTCCTCTGTGGTGGTGGTGGTTCGTGCCCATCGTTGTGAGACTTTGTAAGTAGGATGTGCAGTGTGTCCGGAGGATGTGGTTGGGCGGGGACATGAGGTCTGGTTGGTTCCGGATCCGGTGTGGTTGGAGGACCTACAGCCAACTTTGTGACAGATAAAGCACTTATTGCTCTGCATATACTCAGTGCGCTGAGTTGGTGATAGACATACAGCATCTACGTCCATCATGTACGGGTCTTGGTGCGAATGAGAAGAGGGTACCGGGATATGAGGAACACCCTTTCATAAATCTCCAATCCTCTGCATTTGTTGGGAGAATTGGCCAGCTTTCTTTATCCAGTCCTTGTAGTCTTCAGGAATCTTATTGCAGGAGAGAATCATGGTTGCGAGCTTGGGACTAAGGCCATAGATGAATCACTCCATGAGGGTGTGTTTGTTGGTGATTCCAGACTCCTCAGCAAGAAGTTGGAACTGAGAAGCATACATAGTGAATCTGTCGCTCCAGGTTCCATCAGAGCCTTTTCCGGCAGTCTGGTGAAGCTTGGAGAGGTCAATCCTAGCCTTAGTGGCTACATTGTAGGGGGAGAAAGTGGTCTTGAACACCTGTCTAATCTGTGTGAAGGTCTTTTCTTCATTTGGTATCTGGGTGTTGCCCAGTTTCATAAGCCATCCTTCAGCGAAGGTCTTTCCACAGCCCTTGCTAATCTTATTCAGAAAGGTAAGGCATTTGGTTGTATCTGTGAAAAGCTTGTCATTGATAGTGAAGTAGGCTTCCATTGAGAGGAGCCATCTGTTAGCGTCCTCCGACCCCCCGGAAAAGTTCTCGGGAAGGCTGGCCTTTATTTCAGAAACCATATCGTCATCTTCTGGAGCCGGGTCAAAATCAGGGGGTGTTGCCCCGGCCGGTTCCGGATCGGTGTTGTGGAAAACTACAGGGACTTCCTCGTCAGGGGGGATTGGCGATCCAGGTGGGGTCAGAGTAGAGGGATGGGGAGGGATGGCAGCTAATTCAGAGACAGAGGGAAGGTAGTTGAGGTTCCAACCTTGGCTCCTGTTGACTTCCATGAGAGTGTTCTGTTGTTCCCTATACGCTGTGATATTCTCTGGAGAGGAGTACCTATCAGGTAATGGGAGGTGGAAGGGATGCTCATTGGGAAGAAGGTGAAGCCTTGGGAGGGAAGAGTGTTGATTGAGCACCATGTAGTAGCTCTCAATGCTACTTATATTACTTACTAGTAGTAGTGTAGTGTACCATATATGGAAATAGTCACATGCTCCATGTAGTATATAAGTTAGAACTCAGTCATCTGAGTTTGAATAACATCTTGTGTTCTTATCACAACCATTGCTTGCAGCAACACTCTTCAACCCTTGGTGAGTGTCAGGTATTCCTCTACCTTATCCCTGTTGCTTCAACAAAGAGGAGGAATGGAAAGAAGACATGGTGGGTTCTTCAGGGGGAGAGTCGGAATCAGAGGGTACTCTGAACCTGCCGGGGCAGGATATGATGGGTGTGGGGAGTGTCCTCTATGTGAGAGTAGGGACAAGGGGAAAAGCTAGTTCTTTTGTAATGCACAGCATAGCGTGCTGCGATACTAAGACACTAAGCTCAAACAAGGATGAAGGAAGAACGAGGATATGAGTGAAGTATATAGTCTGAGTGCCAAGCTTCGAGACGATGTGAAGCCTAAGCGGTCTCACCTATTCAGGTACGAACTTAAGCGCTCACTGAACTCGGTGGTTACTAGAAGTTACGCTGGTATTGCATAGAACTAGCTTAGGGAAAATACAGGAGGGCGAGAGAGCACCCTTATATATGGTAGGCCCCTTCTAAATAAGAAAGTGGTGCACAGCACCTCTAGTCATAATGAGTCACAAATGTATGACTTGATGCACAGCATGAGAGTCAGTACGAGTCATGAAAAGTTATAACAAGTCAGAAATATAAAGGCTATGCTGCAGGTGGTGAAGTCTGAATAAGGCGACTGCAGCAGAGTGGAAAGGGGGTCTAAAATAGGTACAGGCGGGGCGCTGTGTAAGACAGAGAGAGAAAGGAATTGGGAGACGTATCTGGTATAATGGAGGACAACTCCATTATGAATACAACCACGTATGGTGAAGAGAATGAGACTAGGAGTCAAGTGAACTAAAGATCAAAGGAAAAAGTGTACCCCCTCAGTAAACCGTAATATTGACCTGCCCTTGTTGGTCCTTGCTCCAAAGGCATTAAAATCGGCTCAGCAGTATTCCCAGCCTGTGGTTGAAGGCTTCCAAGCACAGGCTCATGTTCACTCGTATCAGACACCATGGGCGATTCCTATCTTCCAATTTCGCCACAGTGTTACGATTTACTCTTTTCTTTACCTTTCTTGAGCCTTGTACTACTATTATCGCGTGTTCAAATCTCGTCCAGGACTATATTTCTTTCCTTTTGCTGCTGACTCATTCCCTAACCACATGACCTTATCTCACTTGCTTCGTCAGCAATTCCTTCCATCAGATTCCTTCGCTTTCCATGATGTTCTATGCTTGCCCTTAACTTCTTCTCTATCTATATAAACCTCGTTGAATCACTCTTGTATTCCTAGTTTAGACCTCCTTGGAATACATCTTGTATCTGCATTTTCCAAGCCTTGACTCACTGTTAACACTTGATCGACTCCTTGAACCCTTGAACCTTTGAACCTTCGCTGCGCTAGCACTCGACTAGTGTCCCTTTGATCTATTGCACCTTGTGCCGCCATTGAGGGTACGCTCACTCTGAACCTTTGACTCCCTTCGTGACCATCCAAGGCTACGTCCGACCCTACCCAGGCCAGTCGTAACACACAGAGTCGAACTTTTAGGTACCATAGCTGACACATTAACATGTAAGCACTGTTCCTTTTGGCCAGTTGAGGAGTAAAATATTGTTGTGCAGCACACGAGCAAGCCACATCCTCTCATTTCATCATGCATTCAGGTCTCTTCCCCTTCCATTTCCTTCATCGTGATCTGTCAGTACTCAACCTGGGCATGGTTCCTGCCAAAAGTTCTGACCTTCCACTATGTCCACTCCATTCAAAAGACAAACACTGAGGTCTCTTGTATGACTGGGGATTTGCTAAAGTCATTAGTGTTGATGAGTATGGAGATGATCAGGTGGACATGGCGGCCAACAAAGATTTAGATTTTATTGAGGCTAGTAGCGACACTGATATGGGCCCCCATTCTACCATTCATGGCCCTCAAGAAGGTTGTACTGACAGTGGCTTATACACTGCTACACCCCAACTCATCAACAATTTCAAGATCTTGGTGAGATTAGTCCATCATTGCATTAATGAAGAGGAACCCACTTTGGAGATCACAGTAAACGTGACATTTATTTCAGATTGTGCATTTATCTCAATAAGCCATTAGGGTACCCAGCCATTTATGGTGATCAAGCTGCTGGTTGCATCCCTTGTTCACAGTGCCAAAAACCATCCTTGGAAGGAGGATTTTCAGGACCTTAGGCATGGGGTTCGCCATGACCTCGAGGTATTCTATATGGTGCTGGTCTGGCTCTGCCTCCTTTATGATCATCTGCATGCACAAAAGGGACTCAATGAGTATAGTAAACCTGGGGCCTCTCTCTTGCCGGAAGAACATGTTCTTCCTCACTGTGCTGTTCTATGGCTGACAGGGCAGGAAGAGTTGAACATGAACAACATCAGGTACTACTATTCTATCTATTGCTGATGAGGCAGAGGTGCTGAAACTGTACAATGTCAGGTTTCACTATCTCTCATTGTGTACCAGGGATGGATTTGCTACCATTGTGGTACCATAATTCTCAGATTACTTTACTCCAGTAGCGCCTTACCTTGAGCAGATTCGCAAGCTTCTCTACGGGCAGAATGTTTCGTCCAAAGGCCCTTACAAACCAGACCCAATGGCCTGTCCCTCTTATAGTGCATTTCGGAATATCCTTTTTGATGTGATGAAGAACATTCCCTCCACATCTGGTGGCAGTCAGTTTGCTGTGATTGTTGAACCCCCAAAGGATCTCTATTGTCCGGT
Organism: Boletus nobilissimus; assembly: GCA_038088815.1. Lineage (NCBI taxonomy): Eukaryota > Fungi > Basidiomycota > Agaricomycetes > Boletales > Boletaceae > Boletus > Boletus nobilissimus. The sequence goes on along the minus strand of JBBPJO010000163.1, from coordinate 13,701 downwards.
TTCCCCTGATGGGGAGTGGGAAGGTAATGCATGGTTGCAAAAGAAGCCCTTTCCTATGTGATCCAACAATGCATTTGGCTTTGTTAAGGATCAGCTTCCATACCAGAGCTCATTCCCAAGCCAGACCCCTTCAACCTCGACAACTGAAGGGTACATCAAAGTCCCTAGCCAAACTGAGTCTTCATCAGGCACCACTCTCAAGACCCAAGGGCTGTGACCAGGAGGTCGCTATGCACTTTTCCCAGAAGTCCACCGGCAGCTGACCCATAGCATCTACTGCGTCAAGGGGAGCAAGCAAGGTCAAAACGAACAAGCCATATACTGTATATTCAGCAAGTAGGTTATGTTGGTGTTATAAATTTTGGCTGCAAACAAGGAAGGGTGAAGGGAGTGGGACTTAGGCAGATTACAATTGGCCATATGGTATTCCTACTTGCTACGCACTTCAGAGTATCCGTTTAGTAAGAAATGTCATGAGTTCTTTTGATGGAAGACGAGTACACTGCATGAGAAAACATGAAAAATTGGCACCAACTGCTCACTCTCCTCATAGTGGTGACAGTGATATCTCGCCAACCACTGCATGACTCTCAAAAGCACTTCCTGAGCGTTGTTCTGGTTGATGAATGGGCATGGCTCCTGTCGCACGGTCCATCTTTGGTCCCTCAGCTAGTTCATCACTCACTTTATTCCCTGTTGACAGTGCCCCTCCCCTATGGTTCAACACTGGCACAGGTCTTGGCAGTACAACCCTTGGCAAGATACCCTCTCCCCTCGATGCCTGGTCCCCAGAGCTGAAACACCAAGAAAGCGCACCCACTGAAATGACCTCGATCAGTCCCTCACAGAATGGTCTTTCTTTCACCCCTTGCTGCCACACATGCGGGGGAGCTAGTTAGCAGCTCCCATACCCAATACACACATACCATCTCCTCTGTCAGGGAACAGCAGTGTGTCTGACAATTCTGGCTATGTTGCAGCCATCAACGTTACTTCAGTTGGGTTGACTTGCACTGCCTTGTCCCCTGCTGACAGTGACATGTCCAGCGCCTCCTGTCCTGAAACCACCAGTTCCTGACCATGCACTGTCGTTGGCTGATTTGTGTGCAAGAGCACAGGTGCGTGGGCCTGAAGTGCCCCAAAGCCTTCAGTGAACAGAGACAGACAACTCTCCCCGGATGCGTTCAGAGACAAGGAACGTGAACAGAGGGAACAGCGGCAGAGGGAGGAACAGGAGCATGAGAAGGACAGGGAACAGGAGAGCAGTAAGTCAGGGAAGAAGCCGAACATTCTATCACCTGATCTAAACCAGTTGGTAACCCAGTCTCGTGGTGTGTGTTGTTCTCTCAGCGTCGTCGTCGGATCAACTTGACCGTCCATAACCTTTGCAAGCTTGCCATCTTGCCAGACCTTTGTGGAATTTGCTGCTTCTCCATGTGGTTCTTTGTGTACCTCGATCTCATCAGCACTCTGGTAGGTACCATCTGCTGTGTTTTTCACTGAATGTGTCTGACCATCTCTGCCTGCACCTGTAGAGATTGCCCACCACTGTCATTTATGTGAGTTTTTGGAACTTGTTCATCTTAATCGTGGTCCTCATCTGGATATTCAGTTGATTTGGCAGGTTGTCCAAGTCAGGACTGGTCAATTGCCATTACCTATCATTTCCATTGTCCTGATTGCATTGGTTTATGGTTTGCAGGCATGTCACCTTTAAGAGTGTTGATTTGGAGTGTGCTGAGTGAATTGTGATTGTTTTAGGCTCTTACCTTTATTGTCAAAGCAAGAATCCATGCTGTTGGACGGTTATTTTGTGTGGAATGTTATAATAACTAAAACTCTGTTTCTCTCTGATGTCCACATTTTAGGTACCCAATTTACAGCTTCTTGCCTCTTTACTCCTACTGGCACATGGATGAGTTCAGTTGGGGTAACACCCATGTTGTCCTGGATGATGGAAAGAACAAGAAGATTATTTAGGTGGTCATCCTGGAATTAAGATTCAAAATCAAAACTGTAGAATGGGGAAATTGCTATGCCATGTGATAGAGGGCTCTTCTAGGATCATTGTGAGCCCCTGATCATGTCAATCTGTGGTGCGGTTCCTGAGATAAAAATCAAACAAGGTGGTATCATGCATGGGTTGCAGATTGGCATGAAGATGAATTATTACGGCCTCAAAAATGTTACCAGTGGCTTTGTAGGGTTACAAAACCCCCAGGAGACATGCTGGAATGGTTGGGGAATGTTGCATTCCTGTGATATGTACCATTTTCTGACTGCATCTCGAGGAGGTGATGGCAGAATTCGATGAAATGATTTTTGGGTGCTTAGTGGGTGTTGCCATCGTGTTCAGAGGGTCAGACAACGGTAGGGACACCTCATAGCATACTCCTAGCTAGTGTATCCAAGGCTGGAAAAATAAATCTTTACCGGGTGATCAAAGGTCACCAAGCAAAAATGCACTAGTAGCAATGCTAGGGATCATCCTAAAGACCATCCTCGGTCCTCAACCACCTGGGAAGCATGCTATGATAGCATTCTCAATGATATCTTGCTCTACAACCAAGAATGATTATTACTGGTAGAAGAGGTTAATATGGCTGTTTTATAAACATGATTTTTGGGGGCTTAGTGGATATTGCCATCATGTTCAGAGGGTCAAATAATGGTGGGAACATCCCAGAGCAGATTCCCAACTAGCATACTCAAGGCTGGAAAAATCAATCTTTACCAGGGAGTTGAGGAGTACATGTGAGATCCAAGCAAGACACAATATCAGCAATTCTATGGATCATTTCCTAATAATAACTATGACAGTGCTTTCTGTGACATAGATCATGACCCATGGGAAAGGTGATATGGCTGTTTCATAAAGATGATTTTTGGGAGCTTGGTAGAAGTTACCACCATCCTTGGATTGTCAAGCAACGATAGGGAAACCCACCTATCAGCTAGCATTGTTGAGGCTACAAAGATCAATCTTTACAGAAGACAAATACAATACAGTAATACAGTAAGGCAATATATAATGAAATAGCTCCTTTGTTGATCCTTGGCAATTAGACTTGGTACATGATGGTGGGTGACATACTAGAGCCCAGCTTCTCTAGGAACAGGGTGTGGATGTAAGTATATATGATCATCATGACTCCATCTCATTGTCTTCAATGTGTCAGGTGACAGCAAAACAACCAAGCTTACTAAAGAGCTAGGTAGCAACTCCATGACATCAAAGACTAGGATATCTGCTACTACTATAGTATGTATGCTTGAAAGCATACATAACTGGAGGATAGGTCAATCTATGTGAGCATGAGGTGACCATAATGATCTATAGTGAGCAGTTGCCTTATATGGTAACTGCTTGTCAACTGCTTGTCAACTGCTCAACAAGTTTACCACAGATGGGAGTGAATGAATGAGCCAGAATTCAAAGTTCTATTTTGTTCCAAGTCAAGAGTCATCATTTTCACTCTCATTACAAGTCTCCTCCTCCCCCTCCTTCTCTGCTGAGTGGCCTGGCCCCTGAATCCAATGCATCAAAGGTGATTCAAATTCATCATCTTCCTCAGGGGTAAGCTCCCTTAGCTCTATAATCTTCACCTTTTTCTTTCTCTGTGGTGGTTTCCTCTTGTTCTTGGTCACAGTATTTAGGCACTGAAGTTGTGCTCTCCTCAGTTGCCATTCAGTCTCCACATTCTTGCTGGCTAGTCCATCCAATCCACTCAATCGCCATAGGACCTCCTCAAAGACCTTTCGGGATTTCAGTGCATGTGAGAAGACCCGTTGTTTGCCAGACTTGTGTTCCATCCTAGACTCCTTGCCAAGCCCTTCCACTTTGTAGAATGCAGGATTGGTGTAGAACACGAAGGAATGGTCCTTCACCTTCCATACAAACCCATTGGTTTTTGGTGTGCCCTTCTGACTTGCTGGAAGACAATGAAGGTGTGAGAAGATGGTTTCCAGCGCATCGTCCACGAGCAGCCCCTCTTCCTCGTTGTGCTCCTCCAGCACTTCATGATAGAGCCTTATGTACCCTACATCGTCCAGAAACAGTAGCCATTGTGAGCCTCCCTTCAGTGCCTTTTCTCCAGGAGTGGGAAAGTATATCTCCTTCCTGCTTGCAAACAACATGGACCACCCCATCCTTGACTTCCAAACCAGTATTGCAAGCCTCAAAGGTGGTATGGAGGAGGGTCTGATTGACGCTAGAGATGGTCCAGCATCTCATGGCATCCGACAAGGACATGAGACTGGGTGCAATTCCCTTCAAGGACTTGTCATCCACCATCAGCCATAGTTGCTTGGTAAACCTGCAGAACAAATGGGCCAAAATCACCGACCAGTTCTGCAGTCCAAAAGGCATTGTCCATTCCTTGAGCATCAGCATCGGATTGGCTGTGATTGCCTTTTTCAGCTAACCCCAAGTGGGATTAGGTCCAATGGGAAACCTGGCGGTCTGATCAAAACCATCCAAGATGGTCAGTTGTTGGGAAGCCAGAGCCTTGTCCCTCTGAGCCTTGGCATTGAGTCCCATCAAAGCTAGGACTCTAAAGTCGTCACTCTCCTAAATGCTATCTAGACAAGGCTGGAACCATGCATCCAGGTCGTGGAGGAAGAACATGCCCATCTTTCGGAGAACAATGTGATATTCAAGCAAGGCCAATGATTCCCTCACATGGAAGTCATAGACGATGGGAGTGTAGATTGTGCATTGAAGCATGTGGTTCAGAATCCCAGTAAGGGTTCCTAGGTTGGGAGGATTGATCTGCTTGAGTTGGATCTGAGTTCTCTGTACTTCCTCCATCCTTCTGGAAAGAAAGTCAAACTAGACCCCAGATGGAAGCCAGAGGACTGGTTTGGACTCCATGTAATGCTTGGCCTGATACCCATCTCATCAGAAGGGGTGAGCAGGAAAATTGAGAATGATGGCATCTCTCACATGTGATACAACATCTCTCAGCAGAACCTGTGCTTCCTGTCCACTGACCCGGTACTCATCTCTGACACTATATGTCTTTGCTTTTGCACCACAAAGGACCTTGATCATCTCAGAGCATTCCCTATGGTATGTTGGAGTGAGGCTGTATGCATTGCTGTCTTTGGCAAAGGATGGCTTGTTGTTGTTGGGATGGACCACCTCATAATAGAGATTGTATGGATTTCTAAATGCGATGTGGGTTTGAAGAGCATGATCCTCTGGCATCTCTGCCTGCAATGCACCATATCTGTAGAGCATGCAATGGTAATGGATGGTTCCCTTGTTGAAACTAGCAGCTGCATAGGATTCCTCCAAGGCATCCAGTCGCCATAGTCCAACCAAGGGATCTGTGGTCTTGGGTGTGAAGGACACGCCAACATTGACAAGAAACTCTCCATTCCAACGATCTAGCATGTAGTCCCAGTTCAAGCAGGACAGATTGTGGCAGAGCGCCACCTCTGGAGAGACATACTTGCCTCCCTGGCCATCCTTGGTGAGCAGCTTGATGCTCTTTCCTTCCACAGCAAAGAAGAAGGATCCATACATGGAATGATCCTCCTCTGCTGAGACAAGCTGCTTCATGTTGTACTGGATGTCGAGGAATGTCTGATTGGAAAGTGGAAGCGTCCTTCTGCCATGTGAAGCTCTTTTCTGCCTGTATCTCCCCTCCTCCAGAGTCTGTGACATGTAGGGTGCCAAACTCTCTTCTGCCTGCTCAGCTATCGCTGGATGAAATATCTCCTCCCAGAATGGATCCAGGACACCTTCGGGCATCATGTTCATGCACCGTCCTGTGAGTGGACTCCGATGAATCATGTGAGGAAAGAAAATGTAGACCCTCAGGCCATGCCCGGTGGAGGAGGAGAGCTGCCCAATGATAGCATGAGGTATGGCATTGAGGGGAAATTTTTTCAATATCCACTCCTTGCACTGCCCTAGACCTAGCTAATCTGCCTCTGACTGAGGAACAAGAATGTCAACATAGATGTGGTTGTGCTTCAGAATTCCAGGCTTGCCATCGTATAGAGGAGTCAGGTATACCCCTATGCTGTTCGTGCATACCAGCTTCCTTGTAGTCCAGATGATGCTATCTATATCGATCAAGATCTCAATGTCCTCTTCAGAAACATTGATCTTGTCTTGTTCAAGGTTGACATGAACATACCTGTCTTCTTCAGAAAAGACAGGCAGGCAACCATGTACAAACATGTTGTGACCATTCATGCACCATTCATGGATTCTGGGGGAGTCTCCCGAATACTGCAACATCTCCGTGGCACTCATGGCTTCCACCTGCGAGGCAACCATCATTCAATGCAGAGCCAGACCACTGATTGTCTTATCTCCCCTTCCTCCAAATTATCCAAGTTCTGTTCACCAGAGTCCATCCTCCCTATGGTCATGAGATGATCCATGATGGCGATAGGTGGAGCCAAATAAAACATTTGAAAGGAATTGGTCAGAATACAGTAACCATGATCTTGCCACATGACCCAAGCAGGGGCAAGGACCATGTTTTTGAAGGGATGTGTCAAGATGGAATATACATCAGGTCGTTGGAGCATCTCCAGGGTGGGGCCATCATCGTAGTCATCATAGTAGTGATCATGTTGAAGAAATTGTTGTCCCTTATAGGCAGAAAGGGATACTGGCCATGACACCCTATGAAGGCGTTGTGCAATTCCTAATCGCCAATCCTTGACCTGCCTGCGTGAAGTTCTGGCAGCAGTGGACAATTGTTCCCAATCATGACCACCCTCATTCTCTTTGTCATTTTCCCTCACGGCACAAGCATGTGTACCTGCAGCATGGGCAGCAAGATGTGCTCAACATAGGTGTGCACCATGGAGTATTGTGTGGCTTTTGATCAAAGCAAACAAAGCTTTGGTGGGATCCATGGTGTCCTCTTCAGGGCCCTGTTCTTCTCCCCGATCTAGATCCTCACCAGCACTACCATCAGTCTCACAGTCATCCTCCATGTTTCCCCTGGAGTTCTGTCGAGTGATGTTGACAATGTTGCATTGGCAGTCCTGACATATGTTACTGGCAAGAGTCAAGGAGCGCAGCAATTGATGATCACATTCCTGGTCTCCACCAAACTGCATCTGTAGGATGGTCACATCTTCCAATTCAAAATGATTCCAGTGAGGGAGCATGTCTGTCAAGAAGTGCATGTAGTCCCAAAAGCTCGTTATGCATCATTGCTGGACAGCCCCAAGCATGTTGAGGCGTGTGCAGGCATCATGAGTGAGCAGTTGGAAAATGTCCTCCATGTTTCCTGGAGGCCATTCTCCATACACATCTTGATTAGAGCACAAGCAATTGGTCCACAGTCATAACCATTTTGTTTCCAATCCCTTATTAGCACAAAAATAGTGTCGATATCGCCAGAAGTCCAATGATGCAGGTCGGCAATGGCTTCCCAATGTTCTGGTCCTTTCCAAGCATCCCAACTTGCATTGTATTCTGGATCATTGTTACTGATCTTTCTTCCAAACATGTATGCAGTGCATACCTCATAGTCGAATACTACAGGGAAGTAGTATGCCAAAGCTGGATCATGGACCAAGAACACCACAGGGATCATGGAACATGGTTTGTCCATTGGTATCTGATTTTCATGTCTATATGTTTCAATCTCTGCAGCGCTGAGTTGAAGATCAGGCCTGAGGCGGAAGATCATGATGTAGTAACACAAGGGTTCACTTGGACCATCATGCCAAATGCTAGAGAGGTAAAAGTCACAGACAATACTATTGAGCCACTGCCTGTCAGCAAGGGTCAGAAGTTCCATGTATGCAGTATGCCACAGTGCAGTAGATGACAACCTAATTGCTGGACAATGGACATGGACACCAAGATCAGATTCAGCTCATGAGACAGAAAGGGCATGTACTTCACTCACCACCCATGTCTTGTCTAGAAATCAGAACTGAAGGGGGAGGTGAAATGGCAGGAGCTATGTCCACATCCACAACTGATGGAGATGCAACCAGAGATCCTTGTTCCCATGGGACCTTGTTGTGTTGAATGATGGACACATCTTTGATCATAGATATCTCTTCGACTGGACCTTTCCCTACCATGGAGATGGCCGCAGATGATCTTCGAGTAATCCTGCGTTTCGGCAGCCTTCCCCTCCCTCTCTTTTTGACTAAATGGTAGGGAAAGTATAATACCTTGAATCTAGCCATCCAGAGAAATCACACACCACCACTCTGAGCTGTCTCAGCATGTTGCAAGCTCCTTGCCATCATGTGACCTTGTACTCTCTACAGGCTTGTTTACCTCTTGTTCCACTTGGGCGATGACAGACAACCTTGAGACATTATTTTCTTTGTATACCTCTCTCAACCATCTACACAATGTGTCAAGACATGGGCTTCCAGTGCACAACATGAAACCACTCACCTTCCACTTCATTCACAATGGCTGTTCACTGTGATGTTGTTACGGTTTACTGAGGGGGTACACTTTTTTACTTGTTCTTTCATTCACTCGACTCCTAGTCTCGTTCTCTCACCATACATGGTTGTATTCGTAATGGAGTTGTCCTCCATTATACCTGATACGTCTTTCGACCTCTTCCCTTTTCTGTCTCACACAGCACCCCACCTATACCCATATTTAGACTTCCTTTCCATCCTGCCACAGTTGCCTTATTCAGACTTCACTGCCTGCGGCATAGCCTTGTTCTCTGACTCATCATGACTCTTCATGACTTGTACTGACTCTGTAACGCACAGCGTAGTGTTAACATAGCGTGCTGCGATATGAAGAAGAGTTCGTGGGTAGAGAAGCGAGAGCGAGTGACGAATAGAGAGATCCTCGAGGAGCGATGCCGAGCTTCGAGACAATGCGAAGCCTGAGCTGGTCTCACCTATCTAGGAACGTCGCTAGACTCGGTGGTTACTAGAAACTACACTGATATTGCATAGAACTAGCTTAGGGAAAATCACAGGAGGGCAAGAGAGCACCCTTATATATGGTCGGCCCCTTCTAAATGAGGAAAGGATGCGCAGCATCCGCAGTAACCAAAGTATGACTTGATGCGCAGTATATGAGTCATAGAGAGTCACGACGAGTCATAAATAAAAGGCTGTGCCGCAGGCGATGAAGTCTGAATAAAGCGACTGTGGCGGAATGGAAAGGAAATCTAAATGTGGTAAGGGCGGGGCGCCATGTGAGATAGAAAGGAAAAGAGATCGGGAAACATATCTGGTATCATGGAGGGCAACTCCATTATGAATACAACCGTGTATGGTGGAGAGAATGAGACTAGAAGTCGAGTGAACGAGAACGTGTAGTGAAAAAGAATGTACCCCCTCGTAAACCATAACAGACTCTTATGCTGCGCATCGAGTCATACATTTGTGACTCATTTACAACTGGAGGTGCTGCGCACCACTTCCTTATTTCGAAGGGGCCTACTGTATATAAGGGCGCTCTCCAGCCCTCCTGTATTTTCCCTAAGCTAGTTCTACGCAATACCAGCATTATTTCTAGTGACCTCCGAGTTCAGTGAGCGCTTAGTCCGTACCTGAATAGGAGAGACTGCTTAGGCTTCACATCGTCTCGAAGCTCGGCACTTGAACTACAAACTTCACTTGTACCCTCACTCTTTTCCTCGTCTTTGTTTGAGCTTAGTATCTTGGTATCGCAGCATGCTACGCTGTGTGTTACAGATGTCTTTCTCTTCTTGGGTGGCCTACCTCTTGGCCATCTGGAGGGCTGTTATACAGAACATACTCACAGTCCAGTCGATGTCATGTATTACATGCAGAGGCTAGCATTATCATTTTGGAATGTGCAGCATCACTTTCCAGCTTGCTCCCAGAATATTGCTTTCGCTTGGGTGGTCTACCATTGGACCATGGTGGTGCAGTAGATGATGCTATACTACCCACTTTTTGTAATTCAGTTGCGGTTAGCCCCAAGTTAGGCCTATATTTTCAACCACATTTCACACATTTCCGATATGTCTTGAAATGTGTGAAACACCACATGTCAGGTATACCATGGATTGCATGACAAGTAGGCATTGTATGGTAAGTCTATTCACTCTCCCGCATTTATGGACTATCATAAAATGCAGAAAGGCCACTCTACTGACATCAGCATCCTGTACATATGTACATCTTAAAGTGAGCGGAGAATGGGGTGTGTGTAAGGGCTTATGAATTTTATGTGACACTTTTCTCGCTTATTTCGCTTACCCCATGTTTTTTTTCTTTTTTGCTTGACATGAACCATGTGCCATTTCAATCTCAGCCCATCGTCCACTCGCGGCGTGACTGACCAGTGTGTGACTGACTGACTAACTCACAACTACTCGCGACTGAAGTACTGACGACTGACTGACGACGTGACTCATGGCATGACTGAGATGTGACTGACTGACCACACAACTCAAAAAAATGCCGACTATGCTCAAAAACCCACCAGAAAATTCGCAAAAATTAGTCCTACTGTACTGCTTTAATTTCACAACACTTGTATATTAGTGAATTCCAAAAAGAATTGATGGCTTTACAATCACACAATCACAATCACAATCATCGCAATTATACTAGGTGACAGATTGATGATGGATATATTAATCCATGATGACCTCTGTTGCACTGCTTTTGCTTCTTTCTTTCCTTCTACCATCATCTTTTACCCCCATCCTTTCTTTGCTCCCTCATATTACACCTGGGCCATAGGGTTAAGTGGCCTCAAGACAGTGCCCAAGCACTTGATGCTTGGAGTCATACGCACTTATGTGTAGTCATATGGTCGTCCGCCGTATTAAATAAGGATAAAGTTGTTCTCCCCATAGTGCACAAGAGGGCGTATTAGCAGAGCACTAGAGGCTGCTACACAAGACGCATCAATAACATCTACTGTTCACGTGATTACAGTTATTGTCACATCATCATATCTCACATCACAAGATAGCTCAACACTGGGATTAGCCCATCCTTTTACTCTTTTTATATAAAAAGAGAAATTCAACACGTAGTTACATTCTCCCTTTAGGTCATCCATTTATTCTTTGGTAAATGTGTGTATCTCAGCATATAAAATTTGTATTTGTATTAATGCTAATGCAACATGTATATCAGGGCTACTCCACCTACTTCTCCCAGAGCTTCCTGCCGTCAGGCTGAGCATAATCAATGTGTTCTTGGTTCTCCTCCTGCCTGTCGTCAACCCCATCCTGTGGCTCCAATGCCCATGCCAAATGCCTTGGTGGTAAGTTTTTGTGACTTTTAAAATAATATAAAATACTCAATTAAGCTTCTAGAATCATCCACCTGTACCTGTTGCTCAATATCCAGGCATACCACGTCATCAGATTGAACATCTTCATGTTCAATGCATGCGCTGCTGGCGCTCTCCTTCCCCTCCTCCCCTACCTTCCCTCCATCCTGCTGTCCCTATTCCTTTCCAATATCAGCCATTTCCATTACCGCCCCAGCCCCAGCCCCAAAGAGTGAATTTTCCTTACCACCCTTTTCCTTCACTCCCTTTTCCTCCTCCTCAACCCCAACCTCAGCTTCAGCCAGTACCTCAAAGAGTGGATTACACTGCACAGTTGATGCAAAACTTCAATTCTGATCATCAAAGATGTCGTGCCAGGAGATCTAATCATTCTTCAACCTCCTACTCTATTCAATCTGATCCTATGCTTCCTTTACCTTTTCAACACCCTCCACCTGTTCGATATCAACATGCTCTTAACTTTCAGCATAAGGCAAATCAACAGGCTCAGGCTTTGGAATTAGAGCATCAAAGATTATTAGAACAACAACAGTTGGCTCAGCATCAACAGGAACTGGAGTTTCTAGCTCAATTAGAACAACGGCATCAGGCCCAACTTCACTGTGAATTGGGGAAGTTAGAGCAACAAAGACTACAGGAGTTACAGCAGCAACAACAGCTTTCTCAGGCCTTGCTTGATCAGGCTCTTAGTGAACATTCCCAGCTGTCAGCAGAACACTATGAGCAAGATCATCAAAGACAGCAGCAGCACTTGATTTGAGAGAGTCCTGGCCTTTACTTTCCTGATTCTGACTCAAACTCCTCTGATTTATCCAGTAGCTCTTCATCTACTTCTCCATCTTCTTCACCAAGACTACCTACCAGACCAGTTTTCCCTGCTTCTCCTGCTATTCCTGCTCCTGCTCCTATTCTCCCTGCTCTCCCTGCTCCCCTTCCTCCTCCAAATCCAGATCATCCAGATCATTCTAGCTCATCAAGTTCCAGTTCCAGTGATTCTGAGAATGAGAACAATCCTCAACCTCTCCATTGCATTCCACCTGGTGGTAGAATCTACTCTGAGCCAGTCCAACCTCACTCTCTTGGCCCTATGAACATTCAATGTCCCAACTGTCATGCTCTACACTTTATTTCTGAAAAGCTCACTAGCTCTGGAATTCGTTGTCCTCGCTTTGGCATCTGCTGTCTTCAGGGTCAAGTTCAGCTCCCTTCTATTCAACAGTGGCCACGTGTTCTTCAGGATTTGTTTGATGATCCTCAAGATCATAGGGAGTTCAAGAAGAAAATATGCCAGTATAATAATACTCTGGCATTCACTTCTGTGGGTGTTAATATGGATCATCAAGCCATCCAAGGATCTGGACCCTCATTATTTCGTATTCATGGCACACTCCATCATCTCATGGGATCTCTTATACCACCTGATGATCACCAACCATCCTTTGCTCAGCTCTATATCTATGATCCAGAGGAGGCAACCAATAGGTGTGTTGAATGTAACCCTCAACTAGATCCTGGCATCTTGCTGGATTTACATACTGCCCTTAGAGACATTAATCCTTATGCTCCTCTTTACAAGCAGGCCTATGAAATCATGAGGGTAAGTCTATATATTTCTTCTCAATTACACAAACTCATGATTGGTAGGCCAAACCTCCAGAGGAGCATGGTAATGTACAGATAAAACTACATCTGCAATAGGGCAATGATGCTAGAAGATATAATCTACCAACTGTGGATGAGATAGCTGCAATAGTCCCTGGTGATGGCTCTCAAGATGTTACAGTAAATCATGATATTATCCTTTGTCTTCAAGGTGGTGGCCTATGTTGTATCAGCAACCTCCCTCCATCCTACCTTCCTCTTCACTATGTTCTATTTTTTCCACATGGTGAAGAAGGTTGGCATTTGGAGATTCCATTGCTGGATGTTTGTAATGGCTGTCCCAATCACTCCAAAAAGGTCACCCAGCTCCTCTGGTATGCTTATAGACTTCATACATGTCCACAAGAGATAGAGCCTGTCAATCTCTTTGGGGGTGGTAGACTTTTCCAGCAATTGATCTGCGATGGTTGGGCCTCCATTGATCAATGCAATCTCACTTGGGCTGCCAGAAATCAAACAAAACTCAGAGCTGATCTCTATCAAGGATTACAAGACTGTGTGGGTTTGGATGGTGTTCCAAACTTGGCTCAGGTTGGATGTGTCATTCTTCCCTCCACTCACAAGGGTGGGCTCGCTACATGCAGCAACTCCTTCAGGACTCTCTGGCTATTTGTCGTGAATATAAAAAGCCTGATCTTTTCCTTACAATGACTGCCAATGAAAGCTGGCCAGAAATTCAACAGAATCTACTTCCAGGTTTGTTTACTCCTTTATAGTATATCTGATCACATTCTAACTATTATGTATATGACATTAGGTCAGAGTGCTGTGGATAGACCTGATCTGGT
>JBBPJO010000162.1:0-23237 GCA_038088815.1 Boletus nobilissimus | reverse complement strand
TGGTTTGATTTTGTCTAAGTCGTGCTGGATTCACATGTCGTTCGCTATCCATCATTACCTCCCCAGTAATAGCACTCTTTGCACACGTTAGACCACACACTCTGTATATGGCCTGGAACTATGTCCGCATATATGTACGTGCCAGTGATGCATTAATGGGTGAGTCCAGGTAGTAGATGCATCGTGCGAGCGAGGTCATAGTCTGACAGTATTTGTTGATATGTCTGGGTAACGTTGTCGAACAGTGCCTATAGAGTCCGAGTCCTGATGGCGCGTTTTTACAGCCTGGCAACCTACTGCTGAGTAGCAGATCCGGGTGAATTATGGAAACATTGGTGCGCGTAGGATATGGGGACAGGTTGGAATTTGTGGACGCATGCCCGCAAAACCGATGAGCAGCGAAGGACGGAATGTCTCAGATTCGGTGGGTTCAGAACCCCGGGTGCTGCCCCGGGAATGACAAAGTTTTGATCTGAGATATGAGACCTTGGGTAATCCATTGCTCGAGCTCTCTTAACGAGCATCACCAATCGACGACAGCACAGCGCGAGTCAATGGCAATCGGACGATCCTTGCCCGACCTGAACTTGAATATCGACAGGAACCATATATCTGGATTGTTTAGTCTAAAAATGTTGTTGGTGTACGAACGGGACTTCGAACAAAGGGGTAGTGACTGACTGCACCTGGTCGATAGTACCTAAACTTGGATACAAACGGCTATGTTGCACGAGTACAAGAAGAGATGAAAAGAAAAGGTCGGGCTCATGTGTCTTGTGAGAGGAACGATGCAATGGTTTACCAGTGGGTTTGGGATGGTCAGTGCCATTAGAAGGAGTCTGATTGACGGCCAAGGAGAGTTGTCCCGAAGGATTGGTGAGAAACGGCATGGCATGGTGCAGAGAGGTCGCTCGGGCTGGTGGTCTACCAAACGAAACGAAACCGTGCGTTGAACCGTGTGACGTTGATCACCTATCATCAAATTTGGGTCTCGAACAAGACGACAATCGTGTTCAATAGCAGCTCACAATGGTCGGATCGCGCCGCGCCTGACGGTGATGCGTCGAGCTTGAGGGCTCTATCACGATAGGCGAGCCGAGTCCACTATTACGGTATGATTTCCTCATGGAACCAAGCAGGCGTAGGAGAGGACCAACAACCCTGTCGCCTGCATGTGATTGAAACGAGTATCAAATGGAACTTGAAGGGTTTGGATGCCAACTTGGAGTTGATCGAGCGAAAAACGCCCAACCGCATGTTAGTCATTCAACTTTATGATGATCTTGGCACTCACCTACGGGTGACACTCACAGTAATATGCACACGGATGACCGATTTGGAAAGCTCAGAGTCAGTGCACGTGTGTAGGCATTATTTCCAGCGATGTGAGTGGATCTGGAGTTCTGATCACACGTCGGTACCGGTACGGGGTGAGGCGGGACGCACTGGCAGTCTAGGATGCACCCTTGAATCGAGCAGATAAAATGAGCCCCACAAACATTGGGACCCAGACACATCCAATGAGGCTCAATAGCATCAACGGCAAGAACCACAGGCCGGCCGTCTCCTCGACATGCCCCATGAACGTCTTATCACCATCGTGAAGGGGCGTTGACCCGTGGCAGTAGCCCTGGTCTAGAAAAAATACACATAGCCAGGGAGTGGAAGCCGAGAGATCGATGAACTCGAAAAGTGTGCGAGACGTGTGCGATCATATCTTGGAAAGCGAGGATGAGACGGGGCTCACCATCACACTGTATCCGACTGAATGATCAGACCCAGTCCGCGTCTGCTCCCTGGGGTTCAGACTCGTTAAAGGTTGATGTGGTTCCAGGGTGCAGGAAGCACGACACCCTCGTGTTATGATAAGCCCCACTCGTTGAGATGGCGGGCCGAACGAAAAAAGCGCTCAGCCAACATGCGGTAGACGGATGATGAACACATGCGCAAACTGCAAGGAACGCAGGGGCCGAACAATCACCACGGCTGGATCAATATTTAGGACTGACTATGTTGTACCAAATGTGTAGATAAAAATTTGAAATTTTATTCCTGTTCGTGCTGTACCAGAACTTGAAGTTTTGTTCAGGAATCAAATGGCAGTGAAAATAAGTAGTTTAGGCGCACATTTTGCCTCAAATGTAAATAATATATTTTGTCGGGATAATTAATTTAAACTATTGTCTACACATTTAGTATAACATTTAGATAGGGCCTAAATATTAGTCATCTCTGAGAAGTGAAGGGTTAGCAGGGCTTCCGCAGATGACTAATATTTAGGCCCTATCTAAATGTCACAACAGATTTTTCGGGATTTAGGACAGGTTTGAATTGTGAACAAAATGTCAAGCCTGTACTTTGAATAAAACTTAACATTCAAAAAATATTAGAACTTCATGTCTGAACGAACCTCTAGATGTTGGCTGAAATTTAGTGTATGGACAAATATATCAACCTGTTCGAAATTTGAAATGTAGCCACAACTTATATGGTGGCGCAAACTTTAAGTTTGAGCTTCACATGCTGACTCAGACAATAGTTCAAGTTTTGTCGTGGTGAATACAATGGACAAAATGTGATATATTGGCGAAGAATTAGTCTCGCTCCTAAATTTGAAGTTTGGATGGTGTACTAAATGTGCGCCAATACTTATTATATTATCTCAAACAATATTATCCGCCCGATGACTGCGCCATGACACACGGTTGGGTATCTTTTTCACACGATGATTTCGTGATGGTGCACAAAGTGGGATAGTATTGTGCACACAGAGAGACAGATAAACTGGGTAAAAAAATAAAACATTCATAACTACACAACCGTACATCAGTCCTAGAACACAAGTTGATGAGATTCAGACTCATTTGATGCCAGAGACTAACACTTACCCGACAAAGTGAGAGAACCACAACACGGTCATCCATGATTGCCCAACGGGCAAAGTGACCAACAATCCAAGCTAAATGTACAATTTCTAAGCTATCCGACATTGCCGACAAGTACAACCTGGCAGGAAAGTGTGGGTACAATGAGAAGGGGTCTTGTTCCATACCCAGTACCGGTAGTGGACATTGTCGTTGCACAGCGAATGTCAAGGTACCTTCGCTGCCGTATATATACTTGATGCTTCCAGGAACTGGTGATGACATGCGAGAACCTTGGGGGTAGAACATAATGAGTGAGTTGCCAATGTGAGTGGATGATCGGCTGTAAACCACCCCTGCATGCTTGACATGGGCACGCAAAACTGCACTACATTGGTGAACCAGCCAGAAAAGATCTTGTGGAACTTGTGTGGGCACCGCAGTGGCAGGTACGAGCACGTCGTCATCATTGGTGGTGCTGTGTGCCTCTGTCCCATAAGCCCGATCAAGTAGAATTTTGCATTCCAGGATTGCCTGGGGGCAGTGTGGACGAGCAAGCCAGCTTTGAAGGCAAGCTGCTTTGAGATACGACTGGATCATCGTTGCCTCGAGTTCTCCTACGGTGGGCTGCTTCAGCATCAGAACACCAAGCAATAAATGACTAACCTGATCTATGATTTTTCGGAAGTCGTTGTAATGTCCCAATCAAGCGTTCAAATGGAAAAGCCCACCAGGAATAGACGGGACCGAACAGCATGAGGTAGTCGTATATGTGGAAAGAGGCGTGGTGGTTAGGTCGTGCGCTGAAAGCAGGGTAGATTGCCTTGAGGTTTCCAATGTAGCGGGCGATGTAGCTTTGATATGCGGTGGCACGATTATCACTCGTTGTGCATGCACAGGCCAGATAAACAGCAGACACGAGATCCATTGTGTGGTTAAGGATGGGGCGAGAATCTGTTGTAATATTGCTCTGTGGACAAGTCACTCCCCAGAGGCTGATCAAGGCGATCGGGAGGTAAACTGTGGCGAGGGTACGCCATTCATCTGCCTTGATCATACCGGCCGCCTTCTCACCAAAATTACTAGGAACCGATCCCAGCCAAGACGGCACAGCAGCATCGTGGATGACACAACGAATACGATGCAGAACTTCTTGGACATCATATTGAGTATGCATGGGATCGTCGGCAGTCAAAGGCATCTTGGCTTGCTGGTCATTCAGAGACTTCAGAAATATCTCATGACAATGACAGGCATCAAACTTACCCACGCAACGAGGGCCTTTGCATAATCCACTTTGAGTGTCCTCCTGTTCTTCAAGGGGGTGCAGTCTAAGCTCTGACAAACGAACCTGAGGGCGCGAGAATTCTTGCGAAGCAACGCTTGCTTCAGTGTGACAAGGGCGCTGTTGTCGGGTTGTGGTACCTGTGCAGTCAGGAGCGCATGAATGGCAGAGACCTGTGCAACCTCTTTTCTTGGCATCAAAAGTTGTTCAGCATCGGTGGGATTGATCTCCTCAAAATCAAAATGAAAAGCAGGGATTGAAGCATCTGCAGCATTGGGGTTTTCAACAGACAGTCCAAGTAAGTTACACACATGGTGTTTCACCAGACCTTCCAGGACGCAGTGCATGGGGTCGACGATGAGTTGACGTGCAGGGTTCCAGTATGGCAGACGCCATAGTTCTGAGTAGCGCACACCATATTCCTTGAATATTCTGTCGCGCTCAGAAACGGTAGCTGTGTCCCTCCATTGTTCCGCATACTGACGAGTCTTGTTATTGTCCCACGGTGACCAGTTGTGAAAATTGGTCCTTGCGTAGTTCAACTTGTGGTAACAGTTGCATGCGCTACAAATCCAGTGGCTTCCAACACCAGCAAGGCTGGCGAGGTGGCGAGCCCCAGGAAGGTCGCAAACAACTAATGCTACCACGCTGCGAGTCAGCCGTCCCGCAGGGTAGTTAGCCGTCCGCGAAAAATGGATACCCCGGTCCCAGGCGTCTACCATGTCATTGATGAGAGGTCGGATGTAGTGATTGAGGTTGTCGAGGGAAGGTTGCTTGGGCCCTGGAATGACACCAGCAAGATACATATTTTCAGGCTTGTATCGGTGCTCGAGCGGGAGGTTGAGGCAGGCCATCGAGATGATTCCTGAGGATGTACTTGGCCCTTGGAGATTCATTCCTTCTGGGTTGAAGAAGTCGACATTGAGCACGAATGCATAATGACCTTCTTCTCCTCGGTCGACAAAGAGCTTCTTTGAGTCCGGCCCTTGAAACTCTCGAAGAAATTGCACCTCAAAGGGATTCTTGACAGGGTAGGGTGGTGTCGACAACGATGCGCAAAGGTCGTCACATGTAGAATCCAACAATGCCTTGATGTCAGCACGAGATAGAAGGTTTGCAAGATAATCCTTGAAATCATGGTACACAAACGTTTTCTTCAGCCGTTCCTTCCCATTAGTACCAATCTCGAGTAAGGTATCGGTGCAATGGGTCTCTGGCGTAGGAGAGTTCGAACAACGAGCAGGGTAGACGGGAATACTAGAGCTAGACGAGTGAGTTGGAGGATAGATGGCGTGACACCCGCAGACTGCGTAGACGACCGTTTTTGCATCCAGTCGAAACTTGGATAGCGTGCCAGCAATGGTTGCCGGGATCTGCTTCATCACATTCTTGTGAGTAGCGCTGAGCGTTCCATCGGGTTTCTTGAAGGCGATAAAAAGCAGGAGTGAGAGAGCATTCGTGATGAAGGTGGTGCCAGCGGTGCCAACACCAAAGATGATGCTGCACACTACACCGAGTAGCAGGGTCATTTGTGCAACCACATCCATGTGTTCAATAGGCAGTTGATACACTTTTCCTATGCACAGTTTCATTAATGCAGTAGCCAATTTGAACTCATTGGCACATACCAGTGTCGATGTTCACAGGCCTGTGCAAGACCAACAGAGGCTTCATGCAAAGCTCCAAATCGTTTAGCAGAGTTGTCAAACATCTTTTCTTTGAGGTGACAGAGTCTACATTCCATGTGACCTCTTCCAACGCCCGCCGCAATGTCAGGACCTCTTGACACATCTGATTGGCATGAAGGCCAGACGGTTCGAGCAGAAGGCGATTAGCACGATGGATGTGTGCCTCGATATTGCTCAGAACCTTGTGAGCTTTGATGGTGCAGCGGTGACGGTCTCTTTTGCATGATCTGCGTCCACCAATCACGGAGGCTGGAATTGCTGATTGCGATGTGGGCAGATCTGTAGGCGGAAGGGAGGAGGTTGTGGATTGCATGGCGAGGTGAGCGAGACTATCTGCAAGGTCCGAGGTAGTTACTGTATTCCGAGAAAGAGGATTCGCAGTCCTAGCATAACTTGAGGCTGTACTGGTGCAATCATTGGTGAGGGTGAGCGCAAAGAGTTCCCCAACGATGGAATCAATGGTGGTGGTGGATGGTTGGTCTTTGGATGGAAGTTTGATGGAACCGGAAATCTGGCTAGGAGATGTGTGGCTAGCGGTCTGTTCGTCCTGAATGCGCTTGAGATGAGAGGGGATAAGGCGCGCCTCCATGAGTACACCTTTCAGGTTCCCATTGGCGTCCACTCCTCCTTGTTCTGTGCATACACTGCAAAGGCAGCGTTTAAGCACTCGCCGCACAGGCATCTTCTGACGATGTGATAGTTCAGACGAAGCAGGGTCAGAGAGGAAGCAATCACCAGGTGGAAGATGTAGGCACTTAATGGGAACTAATATAAGAGGGGGCACAATGTTGCCATGCCCTACAAGCGAACTATGACAACGCAGTGAATATAATGGGTGCATAATGGGTACAAGGTGATGTTGTACATACCGGAGTTCTAATCCAGGAGTACAAGATTCATCGCACTCGGCACTCTGGAAGACCATGATCGGGGAATGAAGAGACAGCCAAGATGCACCAATGAGGATCGACACTTTTTTTTTCCTGGCCACTCTCTGCGCACGATCACAGAGAGATTGGGGTAATCACAGGATATATCGCATTGTGGAGATATATTTACAAATATATGACTGACGGAAGCTCTTCCGTGTAGGCTTGCATCTTACTATTTGTCTGATTGGCTTGAATAATGTCGGCAATCCGCTGCGCTAGCGAATGTAATGCCTCCATATTGCTCACCAAGAACTCTTGGTGGGGCTCTTCCTTTTTCAACCCGCCAAGGAATGATGAACATGCCATGGTGGCCTTGTGTAAGATCCATTTGTGCGGTTCACCCTAATGGCTGTTAGGTAGGACGTTATGCTAACTTTAAGACACTCACACTTCGGAGAACAGGCATAAGCGTGCCCAGAATGACCAGGAGCATCAAGGCGATGAAGATGCGTGAAAGGTATACCGAAAACGATCGAGGACTGGATGTAGTAACTTTGTGGGGGCTGTATTCGTAGTTCCAAACACTGACTGCTGCTTTTTTGCGACCTATGTCCAGGGTTGCACAGGCAATGATACACTTTCCGTCGACGTCGCACACCTACATTCCACATATATAGTTACAATTGCACAATAACAAGGAATCAGACTTACAGCGATCGTTTGCACCAACGCGGTTCCTGCATGACGCAAAGTCTCAATTAATCCGCCTGTGCGTCTGTTGAAAACATAGACGCAGCCATTGTCACTGCTGCCGACGACAACTTTCCCCTCCTCACCGAAGGCAACTTGTTTGGGAACAGGGATACTCAGTGGGTCTGTCTTGAATATCTTGATAGGCTGACCGCTCTGCAGGCGGTACATCGTGAATCCATCTGTCACGTTATCGATCACGAACACGCCTCTCTTCAAATGTACGGCAGCCGAGCCTCTGCAGGACGAGAGGTTAGTAAAGCAGCCCGCTGTCTGAAGAAATCAACCTTACATGACCGACTGACAATGGTACTCCGATATGACAGTCCCTTCTTTGCTCACATTCAATCTAGTGCACGTCAGTAGTCGGCTTGCAGGAATCCAGTGATTGGCACTCACACACTCCCATCATAGAGCCCAAACACATAGAGGCTCCCATCTTCGGCAAAGGCGACCAACTTTGGTACAGTATTATCCAGCCGACCCGCGAAGATTGACTGAAGTTGCGAACTAGCAGTGAAGTGGAGGACTTGGACAATATTGTCCCGTGTTCCAACTGCGATTTGGCACGCTGAGTTCACACATGCAGCAATGCACATTATCTCAAATCCAGAGCCCAACCTGCAGGCACAAATTTCACGATAGTGATTCTATAGATATTAGGGTATGGACCATCAAGCTAACACCTCACTTACATCAGTAGGGTTTGAGCGTAGGAATATCAGGTTACCCATGCTAGTTCCAAAGCAGAGTGTTTCGGAGTGCGTGTGCTTCATTTTCATCCATGTTGCACAGCTCGCTACTCCACGAGACGACCCTGCGTGAGTGACGATGGTAAGTAATTTCTGGGCTTGAATATCCCACAGCCTGATCCCTTGCGAACCTTGTGGGTGGGTATCAGTGGCACGCCAAAGCTAATCATCTGTGCTCACCACCAGCTGCTAGGATGCGTCCATCTGTGGATAGTGCAAGTGCTTGAATCGGGCCGGTTCCGCCTGGGAAGGACACGATCTTCTTGTAATGCTTCGTCGTTGAGAAGAACATTGTACTTGGGAAAGCATTGTTTCTTTCCCGCTCATGTCGCCATATATATGTATTGTACTTTTGTCTAGCCCCTAGTTGAGGCTAACGTAGTTATGTACCCAATTGTATGACAAGACAAAACGATGAACAAGATTAGACAAAAAGAACACTGAACTTAACGACGGCGGCTTTGTTCTTATGTGGGCGGCAGTGCTACGATGGGCGACAGGCGAAACAATAAGTAAGGTACCATATCAAGACTATGTGGGGACGACTAAGCAAATATCCGGAGCTTCGAATACCATCGCATCATTACGAGATGATGACCCCTCCTGGGGGATCACCACTGCTTTCTTCTCGTTCCTCATCCACCAGATGACCTTGCACAATTGGCCTGCCCAGTCGCCTTTCAGGACGAGGACCACCTGATCTTTTTTGGTGGGACTCGCGGGGGTAAGGAAGCGGGCAGGTACATAGTGATCCTCGAACTTGGATCCCGTGTGGTTTCCGGTGGCAGTCAGCAATAAATGACCAGTAGGGACCGGACATTCCTTGGTGCCGAACGGATTCTTGGTGGTGCACATGACACGTTTGACATAGGCACCTCCGCTATAACCGACTCCAACATTGAAGCAGATTTTGTAACGGGCGAAGTCGCAGAACTGGTCATCAAAAAGCCACTCGACTACACCTAAATAATAGATAGGGTTAGTAGTAATAGCAAACTCGGAAAAGAACTCGTACCTTTGTCAATCAAGGGTGATGCTGGCCGTAAATCATCTGGACCAATTGTCCAAGCGGAAGCATCGTTAGGCATTTCCTCGGATAGTATGTCATCTGGGCCAGGTGGGGGTGTCTTGGCTCTTGGCGGTTCCGGAACAAAAGATCGCTTTACCATGCTCTTGAACTCCTCGAGCTGAAGACCTTCAAGATGGACTCCGTCCAACCGCATGCCTTCCCTGTTCAATGGAGTCACAAACGATGGGATACACATTAAAAAAACGCACTCTGTTG
This sequence comes from Boletus nobilissimus, assembly GCA_038088815.1. Lineage (NCBI taxonomy): Eukaryota > Fungi > Basidiomycota > Agaricomycetes > Boletales > Boletaceae > Boletus > Boletus nobilissimus. The sequence goes on along the minus strand of JBBPJO010000162.1, from coordinate 13,741 downwards.
CAACATGAGCCTTTTGTACCTTGAGGTTATCGCAGCCATAGAAGGAGACGTAGCAAAAGGACCGGTGTACCGCACAGAGGGTGACTCGAAGACCTTTCTTGTGCCCTCCTATAGTCCATAGGTTGCGCCCGATGAGGGTGCGGAAGTCAAGGGGCTGAGTATACTCCGAAACTTTACAACAAAATAGGACTGGGACTTTCAACTACAGGTGGGACATTAAGGACGGAACTTGGAAGAAATGATATGGAGAAACTTACCAAGCCACTGTTGATTTCAGAGACCAGCTTGACCTCTGCCTTGGCGAAGTCAAACGATTTCACGACGCCAATTACACCGTAATGAACCCCTTGCACGATCCGCAACATATCACCTACGCTCACGCTGTACCCTTCTTCTTTCGAGAACAACAAGATATTTTCTGGTTGGGTGATTCGCACCTTGTCTTCATGAACCAATATCAATGCTAGATTGGGTCTGCATTTCACCCATAACCACCCATTAGCTTCGATGCTCTCCACGTATCCGGTCAAATCTTTGTATTCCCCATGCCGAACGTTCATGAGATCGCCTTGCATGGTGCCGTGGAGGGTCAGCTGGGGAGAGTGAGATGCACTGGCCTCAAGACCCAAATGGCGGGATGTTAGGGTCCAGATGTGAGTGGTCGAATGCGATTCTAGAAACGCCCAGGGAACGATGACCTAATGAGACCCGTCGTCATTTGCACCACCGTAGATGTACTAGTAAGTACTTACTATATTTTTGTCTTCCAAAAGAATAGTCTGTTGATCTTCGGAAGACGTAAGGATTGTACCAATGGATCCTCGGTGCACACCCGCTAGGATCCTCACAGCGTCACCTTGCCTGAAAACACGCCAAACACTGGCAATCGGTACGGTACAAACTGGGAGACCAGGATCGCAAGGTTGCAGTGTCACCTCTCCTCAGTCGTGGTCAATTGAGACTACAGAAGACCTCTGCTCGAGGAGAGGACCATCCTTTGGGCATACCAAGTCTCCTGCTCTCCAAAATGGAACGGAAAACCTTAGATAAGTTTGCTTGACGAGCATCGTATCGATTTGTGATTCAATGAGGAGGGAAAGGTGGTCTGGATGGGGGAATTCAATGGTTTCAATTGAGAGTGTGGAGTAGGTACGTCACAGAAGGCCACGCCGATATTCTGCTCCATCACATCGTACGATCCCTGCATCCCTGTCGAATGTGAGGACTCGACATCTGGCATTTCTTGCTTCCACCTCGTTGAAGAGGGAAGCAGGCGGAGGCTGCTGTTCCTGGCCATCGGGTTTGTCATATGGACGGCATCGAGGTGGAATCAAAACTTCGCAGGAATTATCCTTGCAGGAAAGGAGGTACACGATGTCATCCTTATAAAGGCCTCGCAGCACGCGAACCCACAATCTAGGGCGGAAGGATGGATGAGGAGAAAGGTCCAATGGACGATCTTCATCGGGTACGCGCGATATGCTCCAGATAGTCGAAACATGGGAGGGAGGGCATGCGTTCTGGATTTCGAGAGGACTTGTAGCCTCAACGTATATTCTTTGAGGCATGGTCAAGAGGGATTGGCACCTTAGCGCGTGGTTTTCGAAGGATGACCGGCAAAAATGGGCTATATTCTCTGAAGGAATGGTGAATGGATGAATAGGTTCTGAAACCAAGAATACTTACTCGACGGAAAGTCTACCTTGTAAAGGCGCGTTTCGTGCAAGCGCAACAGGGGGAGATGTTGCAACGTCGAAGATGTGGCAGGGCCAAGTGCTGTAGTGGGTTGCTGCTCATAGCGAGTTATGAGGTGCTGAAGCGCGTCTGAGAAGTACGAACGCCCAGCAGGTTGAACTTGAGTGAGAGTGGAGGGCTCTGCCACTGCGTCCGCATTTTCTTCCTCTTCCTCTTCTTCAGAGGCGGTGATGTCCAGGAAAATCGATGGTCCCGTTTTGTGACGTTTAGTCGGGCGACGAGCTCTAGCACCTGGAAGATGACGGCCGGATACGTTGGAACTGTCCGAAGGCGGAACATACATCTGTGACATACTGACAGACACACTGACCGCTGCCATAGCGTCTTCAGCTGCCCGAATGGCAGCTGAACCTCGCGGCTGAAGATTATTCCCGCCAGTGAGAGATGCTAGCAGTTCATCGTCAGATTGAGGGGCAGACGCGTCGAATATAGCGTCAAAGGTCTTGGACCACTCTGCAAACACAAACCTATCACGGAATGTGCGCGCTAACTGGTCTTGTAGCTCCTCGAATTCGAGAAGGTCAGCAGCCCAGTCCCATACCATCCGCCATGCAGCAGGATCCTGCCACAACGGTCTGGGTTCGTCTACAAGGACAATTCAGAGCGAATAAAAAGCAAAGAGTGACAACTTACCTTGGGAAGGGGGAGCTGGTATGGGTTCAGGCAATTGAGAAGTCCGTGATTGGACTTTGGGTTCAGATTTTCATTAGAATTGTGGGTTACAAAAATTGTGAATACTCACTGTTGGCGGATGGGTTGTGGGCGCGAAGAGTCAACTTGATCTGCTGGAACCCATCTACTCCCTGGGTGACGACTAGCTCACTAAGGTCAAGCCAGGGCTCGTACTCTGCCTCGTTGTCCACTGTCAAAAGCTGAAAGAATCGGGTCGACGTGATACGCTTCTTGGCGAGAGCGTAAAGAGCGTTGAGGTTGGCCTCCTCGTACATTGCAGGCGTAATGTTGAATGACAACATGATGGGCAAGAACTGAAACGACGAGTCAGACAATTTGTGGTTTTTCTGGTGGCAAGATTCACACCCTTACGCGTCCAACGTGCCCAATTTTCCATATTTTTAATGCCTAAAAGGCGAACTAGACCGTACACTACAGTTACATGGTAATACGAAGATCGGGTGCAGCTAACGGGCGAAGTTGTGGTTGAGGACGAAGAGAGAAAGGCTTACATAATGTTTGAAGTCGGTAGATATTGTGAACTGAGTGTTGGACTTAAAAAATCACACTCAGTTCACAATATCTACCAACTTCAAACATTATGTAAGCCTTTCTCTCTTCGTCCTCAACCACAACTTCACCCGTTAGCTGCACCCGACCTTAGTACCTCAGTATTACCATGTAACAAATGTAACCATAGTAATTGTTATCTACCAATGTCAGAGGACAAAAAGAACGACAAAAGGTAACGCCGAAGTTCGGCGTTGCTAACGATCGAGACACAAAAGAAGGTACATTTTTGGCTGTTTTATTGTCTCCTGATTGGAACAACGAACTCACAGCCCTCTCAGCAGAAGTCCTTGCCCGGACTCATAATCCCCGGTTCGTCCCCTGCTTCACCACTCTGAACATGCCTACCACTAGTCTCAAGCCTGTCAAACCTTTCTTTGACGATAGCTCTACGTGGACAGCTCAGCCTGACCACGTAGAATTGTTCAGCGGCGCACGTCACCCAGCCACCCTACTCGCCAAGGAAGCCCTCAGTCCAGCGGGTCTGGACATTGTTACTCCAGCAAAGATCACCCTTCTCAGTCCATCCGAAGGTCTTCCAACACCTCGTTCTCGTCACACAACCCCTGCGCCAGAGTTTCGTCTAGCTCGTTCCCGCCATGTCACGCCCACACCAGAGAATCATCCCCCCACGTCGCGTCATGGCACAGCTCATGCCCCATGCTCAAAAGCAGTTGGGTTTTGGTGGGCAACTTCTGCATCAAGCGATGAGAGTCTCACTTCATGCGACCCATCATCGGATGCCACTTCTGACAGTGACACCTTGAGCACCCTTCCCGATGACTCCAAGATTCCCAAGCCTCAAGGTGAACCCGGTTGTCCTGGTCGTGGGGGCTACACGCTCGAGTCCGCACTCGATTGGAATCACAATGCATATGTTAGATTCAAGGCAAGTTTGATTTCTGCGTGCTACTACCTGCTTACTTGGCAAACTTAGACCATCACCTACCGCCTTATCGATGAACATCTAGATACCACCAAATGCGCTTCTGCTCAAAGCCCCACGCTCATAAAGGTTGTACGCGATAAGGTGAGACTGTTCGACATTCGCACATCCCACATAGTTTAACTCTATTATGTAGGCAATGGTTGCATTCCCCGATCTCGAAAATTACAGTAATGTGTGGCCAGTTAATGACATGATCATGATGCGTCTCAAGTACATGTCCAGTCGAGCGAGGCGTAGTGGGATCAAAGCGGCTGCAGGGAAAGGGATGCGCACGTGTTCATCAGTGAGTTGTGTACTATGTCATGCCAATGTCTTGCCAATATTAACTTTCGTTTGACAGAAGTAGTCATATAATGGTTTTGCACGTGTGTATAGTACTCTTGTGCACTGTATCTACTCTGTTGTGCATGTTGCGGTTATTTGTTCAGGTCCCAACATGATCATTATCGGCATTACTGTCTGTGCGGCGACTGACAAATCCCTTTATCATGGTACATTAGACATACTACAAAACAATAACACGAGCACCTCGCAAATAATGACAGTGGTACGTATTCATTGGTTTCAGGAGATTCATGAAATGCGGCAGCTTCAATCCTCCATGGCGACTGAGTCGCCAAGACACCCTGTCGTGGACCAGGTAAGACTGAGTTGTTCCTATGACATTTTATTCAAACTTACTGTGTAATTATGTAGTCTGCGATCGCCGAGTCTCTGCCACGCATATTCACGACGCCTGTCCGGGAACCAATCCTCATAATAGCCACATCTCCCCGAAAGGGGTCATCACCATCGCTCAGCATGGTGTTGGTACGAAGGTGACAGTGGCGCTTGAAAAAGATACGATAGTGGTAAGTATGTCGTCCTTCATGCACTGTGACCTGACAGTCGTGAATGTAAGGCTGAAGCACAGCTTCTTGCAGAAGGGTTTCTGCCATGGGAAAGCGTAGTGATCCGCGAGATGCATCCGCACAGCGGGTGATCATTTCTACCTGACGTGGCCTATGCCAGGACGTCGAGTAGAGTCTGCATCGCAGACGAAGCTCTGGACTCTGACAACATGGTGAGTTATTATCTATGGGCCATGGCTGGACTCACAGAGGCTGATGGCAAGACATATACACGTGAGTTCACCATGGAAATTACAAAAAGCAACAACGGTGACCAGCACAGTGCGTAGAGGCGGGAATGGTACTGTCGTCGCCCATCATTTGTCCCACCCTTAAAATGCCAGAAACTCCGGGCCATTCGGGCCTCCCCAAAAAAGACGCAAGACAATAAGATTAGCCACACTAATTGTCATCACCCATGGGTGATGACAATGATGCTCCGCCAATTGTCAGTGCCCAACCAAAATGCAATGTCAGAGATTAGCGCCAACCGAAGATGGAATAAACAAAAGGATTGTGCTGTGCTGCTGCTGCCAAGACAATGAGCTGACGATATCTGATTGTCAGGTCGGCCAGCTGGCATATTATAAGCGAGGACGGCGGCCCAGTACCACCATCCATTATGTCCACGATGCCTGGGGCATTCGTCAACTTGCATACCCCGACACCCGACCACCTTCGTTCCCCCGTCTCTGATGCACCTATGTATTCACCGCTCGTTGACGAACGGATGCATACCCCTGACTCCAGTGCCGTGTCTGTTTCGGATGACCACATGCGTACTCCAACGCCAGCCCACTCTCGTTCTTGTTGCAATAGCGGGGATCCGGCGTTCCAGGATCCCGAGGATCTACTGTAGGGTACTTACCTTTGGACTGGAGAGAGTTTACTCAGAGATGATAGCTGTAGCGGATCAAGAGAGTATTATTGATATTCAGACTCAGCAGAGTCTTATATATGCTTTGTAATGATTACTTAATATAGGTCACGTGACTGTAAGTACGTGTCCTTTCAACAGTTCTACCTCTGTCTCTGATGACCTCATGCGCACCCCAACGCCGGCCCACTCTCGTTCCTCCTCCGTTCATGTTCAAGACACTCTTTTTAATGAACAAAAGCGTACTTCGCGCAAGCGCCGCTATCGTACCCCATCAGAAAACGCAGAGACTGTCCTGCAACATGACCTTTTCGACAATGAGGACAGTGACTTGCCCATGATCTCCCAAGGTACCATCGCACGGTTAGTGAAGTATTCCCATCACAAATGATGGCTCATCGTTATTCCCATGCAGACCACAGACCCCCGAATCAGATTCGGATATGGAATCCGCGGTGACGGCCGCAGAGGATTCTGTATCCTGTCTTTCATCTGGCTTGAAGGACAGCACAGGAAGCCTACCGTATGTCGCTCGCAGAATCTGTGTACGATGTGTACCAGATAATAAGGTACTTTGCACTTTGGAAAATTTGCATCAGTAATTGACGTTCTTATCAGCGATCTCATCCAGTCGACTATCACTCAAGCAAGTGTCGATACAACGAGGTTGACTATTCACATTCATTACACCGTGAGCTGTACAATAGAGACGAACTGGTGAGCAACTTGAAGAAACAGATACAGGATTTGAATGCGGTGCGTGTAGTAGTTGCTGTTATACCCGATTCTTACTTTCGATGTGTCAGACACACGACGAGAAACTGAAGGCCATGGAAGAGTCCTCCAAGATCGAATCCGAGTATCACAAAAAGAAGACCAGCAAGTTAGAGCTCGAGCGCAATATGAAGATCACCAAGCTGGAGGAGGTTGTACGGCAGCATGAGAGCGTGAGTATGAATGTCGCTACTCTGCCTATTCTAACCTTGCTCTCTAGCAACATACATCACTGCGGTCTGAGATTGATGAAGCAGCAGTCATCGAACACAAGAACCAGATTGCCAAGGTTATACAGCAGCACGAGAGTGTAGGTATCATCATTTTTGTATCGACCTGTTCTAACACACCTCTAGGACCGTAAAGCGCTCCAGGCTCAGATGGACAAGGACATGCAAGCCACTATCAACGAACACGGCAACAAGGTTGCCGAGCTGCAGCGAACGATACAGCAGCTTGAAAGTGTATGTATTCACATCGTCCATCTAAACTGTTCCAACATTATTGTCTAGCAACGTGAATCGCATGAGGCCCAGATTGACAAGGACCAGCAAGCCACTGTCATCGAGCACAAGAACAAGATCATCGAGCTGGAGAAGGTTATACAGCAGCACGAGAGCGTAAGTATGATTGTCAGTACTCTGCCTACTCTGATGCGCAAGGCTCGGATTGATCAGGACCAGCAAGCCGCCGTCATCGTGCACAAGAACAAGATCGTCGAGCTGGAGGATGTTATACAGCAGCATGAGCGCGTAAGTATGAACGTCAGTACTCTGCATATTCTGACTTTGTTGTCTAGGAACGCGAAATACACAAGGCTCAGATTGATATGGACCAGCAAGCTGCTGTCACCAAACACAAGAACAAGATCAGTGAGCTGGAAAAGGTTATACAGCAGCACAAGAGCGTAAGTATAAATGTCAGTACTCTGTCTACTCTGATGCATAGGGCTCGGGTTGATCAGGACCAGCAAGCCGCTGTCATCGTGCACAAGAACAAGATCGTCGAGCTGGAGGGTGTTATACAGCAGCACGAGCGCGTAAGTATGAACGTCAGTACTCTGCATATTCTGACTTTGTTGTCTAGGAACACGAAATATACAAGGCTCAGATTGATACGGACCAGCAAGCCACTGTCACCAAACACAAGAACAAGATCGTCGAGCTGGAAAAGGTTATACAGCAGCACGAGAGTGTAAGTATGATTGTCAGTACTCTGTCTACTCTGATGCACAAGGCTCATATTGATCAGGACCAGCAAGCCGCTGTCATCGTACACAAGAACAAGATCGTTGAGCTGGAGGATGTTATACAGCAGCATGAGAGCGTAAGTATGAATGTCAGTACTCTGCCTACTCTAACCTTGCTCTCAAGAAACAAACAACACTCTGGGCTCAGATTGACAGGGACCAGCAAGCCACTGCCATCAAACACAAGAAGAGGATTGCCGAGCTGGAGCAAGTTATATGGCAGCATGGATGTGTGAGTATCATCATTTGTTCTCTCAACCTATTCTCTAACCCGCCAACTAGGACCATAAAACGCTCCAGGCCCAGCTGGACAAGGACAAGCAAGCCGCAAACATAGAACACCAAAACAATATTGCTGAGCTGCGACGGGCGATACAGCAGCTCGAAAGTGTATGAATTTCCTTTGTCTGCCTCACCCGTTCCAACTTTGTTATTCTAGGAACGCGAAATCCATCAGATTCAGATCAACAAGGATCGGCAATCCAATATTTTACAACACAGGAACGAGGTTGAAAAACTTCGAAACGATATGAAGGTATACTCTATCTTGTGAAGTGAAATCGCATGATGGCTAAATTACCCATGTGTCATATATAGCGGCATGAAGTGGTAAGTATTGACGGTTTATGCCGGCAGCCCAGCCTGGACTAACATGTATTCAGGAAAACAATAATCTTAAATCACAGATCAATAAGATGCAGCAAGCCGCTACCGCGCAGCAGACAGCCGAGATGGAAAGGCTTCGCAATGGGATGAAGGTACGCTCAGCCTTGACGGTTGTGTGACTCTGGATTTATCTGATGACCTCACTCCAGGCCGATATGGATGCTCGACTCTGTGATCTTATCAAAGAACACCGCGAAGACCTTGCACGAGCGATCGAGCAGCGCGAGCAGGAGCTTGACAAGGAACTACAGTCAGCTCAAGAAGCAATGAGGGTAGGTGATGACGGAAATCAGAGTTCCTTGACTCACATTATATATTTCAGGCAGAAAAGGAAATAGAGATCGCAAACTTGGAACAGCAGTATACGCTGCAGGGCCAACAGGTATTTAATTGCCATACCCCTCTATAGTAGTTCTAATCGTTCTAATCATCCTTCTAGCCGACTGTTCCAATCCCTAGGCTCCAAGCCTCTGAGGTACCCACCATCCACAATCAATCCACCATCAATGCGCCCCCGAAACCAACCTTCGTCACCCCAAACCTTGAAGCCATCAGAAAATTGAGAAAGACACGGGGTGTTTCCTGCAAGTCACGTTTAATTGGTATGCTGGTTGAGGTGCGTACTGACTCCTTGTTGCCGATTTTTTCACTTACAACCTTGACAGGATGAGGATATATCACACACACCCAGTGGTCAGCAGGGGACTACACTACCTATCGGCACCAATGCACCAGATCACGTCCCCGCCGACGTCCACATCGACGCTACCACACAAGCACTCCAGGAGGCAATCACGAAAGGAGTTGACATTGCATTCAAAAAGATGTTCGCCAATAGTCAGTTCTCACCTAGCTCAAGACCGAGCCCCCGAAGGAGGAAGGCACAGATTGATGAAGTGGAAGCTATTAAGGGATCAGAATCCAAAGAGGAGCGCTGCTTCATGTTGGTCAGTCACTTCAAAATAAGGACTTCATCACAGCTTATTTGATATCAGGAAAGGGTTCGAAACTTCTTCAAGACCAAGTTCGAGTTTACCCAGGACACTGAATTCATGATACACGAGCCAGTCGACCCCGACGAAGTCCGCATGTATGAGTCGGGAGATGGACCTGGTCCCGACCTCGAATCACCCAGGTTTGACCTCAGAAATAACTCAAAGTCCCAATGGAATAGCTTGATCATCGACAATCTTCTTAAGGAGGTGCAAGACCAATGCCTCAAAGAGCATTGGCCGGTGCAGAGGCCAGATCCCTACATCAGAGAAATCCTTGCAGAGCGGTACAAACGGCTGCGGACGAGGTGGCAGAAGGGCCAGCCAAAGATCACGGACGATGGCACGGCAGAAACACCTGCCCAAACCGAGGCACGACTCGTCGCCGAGAGTGAACTAGTGCTGAAACTTTGCTGCCAAACCACCCGCCGTCAAAGCGTGAGTACCATTTTGTCTATCTGCTACTGTCTTAATTGCCTGTCATTAGAAATATGCTCGCAGGGCTACCGTTCTGGACCACATCATCAAATTAAAGATGGAAGCAGGCGAGGACGATATTGATGTCTGGAAGTGGCTTCAAGGAGTAGTCCAGAGGCTTGGCGAGCATGGGATGAGCTCAGAGGTGTTGAAAGGACACGTACTAACAGTCACGTGACCTATATTAAGTAATCATTACAAAGTGTATATAAGACTCTACTGAGTCTGAATATGAATAATACTCTCTTGATCCGCTACCGCTATCATCTCTGAGTTACTCTCTCCAGTCCAAAGGTAAGTACCCTACAGTAGATCCTCGGGATCCTGGCGTGTATGCCGGATCCCCGCTTTTGCAACAGGTTATGAGCCCCAAGCTCTGACTGTGCGGAAACGTCGTCACTGCTCTAGGTGAACACCTTGGACATTGGCTGTCCCGTGCGGCAACGCCGGACACGCCTTGATGTGGCAACACTCAAGGTGTAAATGCCACCAGACTCTAGAAGTAGGGGGTCGCTATGACCCTACATTCTACGAGCTCTGATGTTCAGCAATGCGAACGCTCTTACTCGCTCCCTTCATTGGTAACCATGCTGACACGTCATCTCTACAGAACCTACTATCAACATGTCTCAAGCAGTTTTCGCATCCATTACCAAGCTCAACGGGACCAACTACCAGCGTTGGGCCCAGGAGATGGAAGCCGCCCTTCGCGCCATGGGGTACTGGCAGAAGATGTACCACAAGACTCGCCCTGCCGACACTGACCCTGACGCCCAAGAGAAGTGGGACCACAACGACAACCAGGCCCTCGGCTCCATTCGCCTCCGCCTCAAGCCGTCCATCCTCTCCCACATCCTCTCCATGGGCACTGCCAAGTCCCAATACAACACAGCGTCCCTCGCCTCTGCCTATACCGAGTGGAAGGTGATGTTGGGGATTACCTTCCCCGACAACAACCATCCCGGTCCCGCCTTCTCGAAGCTCAACACTTCATTCGCGCAGCTTGAGCTGCTCCAGCACAAGGTCCCCGACAACCTCAAGGCCCTCATTACCGTGGCCAAGCTACTGAAGTACGTGGAGACGCTGCACCAGCAGCTTAATGCCGAGATCGACGCCAACCCTACCAAGAACAAGGTCCTCTCCATGATGGAGCTCGAGACTGTCCTCACCACTGCGTGGCAGCACTATCTCACCCGCTGTCCTCCGCCTCGCCCTCAGGCGAACAAGCTCTCAAATGTCCATCGCCAACAAGGCGACCCCTCCTTCAACAACCAACAGAAAAAGAAGGAGGAGACCTCCACCGAGAAAAAGGATGAGGAGAAGGGGAAAGGCAAGAAACGACGCCAGGGCAAACGCTCTGAAGAAGGGGAGAAGAAGCGGAAGGATCGTGCGACTGCCGCCGCCGAGGCCTCCTCCGCATCGTTCGCCTTTGTGAACTTCCTCCACGAGCCCGCCGTCTTCAACCCGGCCTGCCCCAACTTCAACAAGCCCATCTCCGACCCCCGTGCTCTAGCACACACCATCGGCGCCGCCCACTACGGGCCCCCCGCCTTCCCTCAGGCCCAAAAGGCCATCTCCCTCGCCCGCCACATTGGGGAAACCCCCACTCCTCAGGTGGTTCATATCCTCGAACCTGTCGCCTCCCGCCGCCATGTTCGCCAACATTCGGCGTTCAATGAAGATGGCCCCTTCGGCGCTCGCACCCTCCCTCGCCACCATGCCGGCCCCTCCGCGCCCTCTCTTATAGAGTGCATGGAAACGCCCCGAATCGTTGAGATTACCTCCGATTCGGATGACGAGGATGTCGTGAGTCTTGGGGATGAGATGGAGGTCGATGATTATGTGGAGCGTTTCTTCGATGATGCCCTCGACTGGTTAGTCCCTGATTTCCTTTGTCCGTCTATCGCAGGTACTGACGCGCGGATATCTTCGCCTCAGAAAATATGTAGTTATATGACTCGTATACCTGTAGTAGATAGCATGGACAAATCTACTACTGCTGCGTTCCCTCTCGCTATGTGTGACAACTGTGAGAATCAGACCAGCAAAAGTAAAGGAAAACAAAAGGCAACCGACGAGGACATCCTACCGCCTGACATGTGGCTTCTTGATTCTGGTGCTTCAGCACATTACACCAATGACCTGAATGATCTGGTCGAATACCAGGAGTTCAAAACGCCTAGGTACTCCCAGACGGCAAATGGATGTGCCAATATCATTGGTCAAGGAACCGCCATCATACGCTTCCAAGACAGACTTGTGCGGTTATCGCCAGTCATTTACATGCCTATGTGCAACGTAAAGCTCATCTCAATGGGCACCCTCCTTACTGACAGGTGCATCACCGTCAAGACTCGCGACAACTACATTGATATATTCGACAAGTGTCTGCGGAAGACAATCTTAAGTTTCCACTCACATGGAGACACCCTCTATTGGCTCCGAGCCCCTATAGCTCGACCACACTCAGATCTAGCGTCGCTTACCGCGGTCGACTACGATCTCTTACATCGCTGTTTAGGCCACCCCTCGCGCGAAGTGCTCCGCGCAGCCAAGAAGCACATAAAGGACTTCCTGGATGTGGACATACCGTCTAACACCCCTATCTGTCCCGGTTGTGAATTGGGCAAACAGCCCAACCGTACTTTTCCTCATAGCGAGAAGCGCGCGAGCGCTCCCTTTGAGTTAGTTCATTCTGATTTAAAATCGTTTGAAATAGAATCGTATCATAAGTACAAGTACGCCGTCGTCTTCTATGATGACTTCACATCCATGGCATGGGTGATTCTAATAAAAACCAAGGATCAGACCCTCCGTGCCACTAAACAATTCCACGCCTATGTGCGTACTCAGTTCAACGCCACCATAAAACACTGGCGCTCTGATGCAGGGGGAGAACACCTCCAAAGCCTTTACTAAGTACATGCGCGATAATGGCATCAATATTCAACAATCCGCCCCCTATGCCCACCAGCAGAACGGATGTGCGGAACACCTTATTCATACCATCATGGACAAGGCACAACCCATGCGACTGCAGGCTTGCCTGCCTGATTCCTACTGGGAGTTTGCGGTAATGCACGCTCTACACGTGTATAATCGCACCCCATCCGCCCGTTTACAATGGAAAACGCCGGCCGAAATGCTTACGGGCCAAAAGCCCACTTTTTCGCATCTTCGAGTCTTTGGCTGTGGCGCCTATGTCCACATTCCTGCCGAAACATGCGGCGGAAAGTTACAACCGAAGTTGCAATTGATGATCTACCTGGGCGTATCCGCCGGTAGTGATTCAAACTATCTATTCATGCGCCCTAACAACGCGCTGCATACCTCGGCACACGCCATCTTTGATGAGAATCTCTTCCCGAGATGCTCCAAGGCGCAGCCGCACCGGCCGATTAACCACCGGCCCAAACCCCATACACACGATGACGAGTCCTCTGGCTCCGAATCTGACTACCCTGACAATGGGGATGACGCGGTTCCCGCTCCCCCCGAGTCACCTCCTCGTCGACCTGTCGCTCTGCCCCCTCCAAGGGCACCCACTCCACCTCCCGCGCGAGTACCTACTCCACCGCCGGCACCTCCCGTAACCCCTCCTCGCCGTCAACCTCCACCTCCTCCTGCTCGTCCTCAACAACCACAGCGTGACCGTCGTGCCCCTCTTCGGCCCGGTAATGTGTATGGTGAACGCCGTGACCCTGTCCGGCAGATTCAGGATATTGAGCACACCTCTGATTGGTGCAAACTTGTGGGAGAAGCACCGGCTGGACCTTCGGATTCACCCGTTGTCCCTGGAGGACTGCCTCCGTCGGAAGATGACGTTGAGCGCATCACCAGGGAAGGGGGAGACGCTTTGGTTTCATACCT
>JBBPJO010000161.1:0-23307 GCA_038088815.1 Boletus nobilissimus | reverse complement strand
TGCTCCCCGTCTACGCTGCCGCAATGGAACAGGCCATCCATTCCTCCAGAGACGCTGTCCTGGATGCCCTCCATGACCACGGATTCGCCAATGTCATCATGGCAATCCCCTCCAACCTGTACATGCATGTTCTGCGCCCCCTCGTCAACACCCTATCAGTCAACATTTGAGGTTACTACATGGACGACCACCCGGGCAACGCCTGGGATGGGGATACTTGGGCCCGCAACCTTCGAAACCCCATCTGGGATGACGACTCCACCGTCACCCCAAACGCCTCGTCCTCAGACTCCTCCTCCTCGACCAACGACTCCCACGTTACAGCACCCCTCCCTGTCCCTCCTCCGCCAACTCCCGCAGCTGGACCATCTCGGCAATCGGGAAGTGCTGGCGCTGCTAGAGGAACTAGCCACCCTCCTGTTCCCGGACCACTCTCCTCTCTCTCCCATGACGACCCTGAGGTCCTCACTTTCCTCGCCACCGTTCCCCTCCTCGGACAAGGAACACCCACTCCCGAACCCACTAACATACTCCCTGCTCGAGCACATCCCACCACTCCGACTCCCGCCCGTCGTCCTCGTCAACTCAATCGACGTGGCAAGGGCATTTCATTCGGACTCCCCAGCTCTGCAGCCCGAGCTGTGGGGCAACGTTCTCAGGGATATAGAGGAAAATCGCGACAGGCAACTCCATTCCCCACCTCCGGTCGCACTAACAAGGACTTCGCGGCTTTGCCCTTGCCAGCACCAGGATCGAGCTCTCGTCCCATCGATGTAGACTCTCTCCCTTCTCTCCCTCCTACTCCCGCTCACCCCACTTGCCCCGTACTCAGACATTGCTTCTCATGCAACCAATGAGGACACCTTCGCGCAGACTGTCCTCATTATGAATGTCCATTCTGCCGCGTCACCGCCCCCGGCCACATCCAGGCTTACTGTCCCCGCCACCGCTGCTCCTCTTGTGGAGAGCTTGGCCATTCCGACGACATCTGTCCCCTCGGCAGAACCCTCTTGACGACTACGACCCTACTGACTACGAGGTCAACGAAGGGGAAGAGGTAGATTGATGGTCTCGCAGGTGCTTCGACGATAGGAAGGGGGTAATGTTACGGTCTACGAGGGGGTACACTTTTTCCTTATGCTTTTTGTTCACTCGCCTTCTAGTCTCGTTCCCTTCACCGTACGCGGTTGTATTCGTAATGGAGTCGTCCTCCATTATACCAGATACGTTTCCCGATCTCTTTCTCTTTTCGTCTCACACGGCGCCCCGCCTATATCCCCATTTAGACTTCCTTCCGTTTCCGCCGCAGTCGCCTTATTCAGACTTCATCGCCTGCAGCATAGCCTTTCTATTTATACTTGTCATGACTCTTCATGACTCGTTACGACTCACATGCTGCGCATTGAGTCATACTTTAGTTACTGCGGATGCTGCGCATCCTTTCCTTATCTAGAAGGGGCCTACCGTATATAAGGGCGCTCTCTCGCCCTCTTGTAACTTTCCCTAAGCTAGTTCTACGCAATATCAGTGTAGTTTCTAGTGACCACCGAGTCTAGCGAGATTCCTAGATAGGTGAGACCAGCTTAGGCTTCGTGTCGTCTTGAAGCTCGGCATCACTCCTCAAGGATTCCTCTACTCATCTCTCGCTCTCTCTCTTCTTCATGTGCGACTTCGTCTTTGTATCGCAGCACGCTATGTCACTACTACGCTGTGCGTTACAGTCTGGAACCATGACTTGGCCTGGAAGGTTCCACATTATGGATGCTCACAAGGTCAGTTATAATATCCCATCATATCATAGAAGTTTGCTAACTAGGATCTCTAGATCCATCTTACAATGATAGACATTGTTCGTCCGGGTCGACGAAGCGCCTGAGGATGAGAAAGAGAATGAAGATGAAGAAATGGTCGAGGCTAAGAAACAGGTCATCAACCCTGTCACCATCTGGGTTGGCATCTTCCATCGCTACAGCCGCCCACAACACGGCTCAGGGCGTCCTAGCCCTTCTCAATGACTACCAGATCACCAATGTCAACATTGAATGCTGTGAATCCTTCTACACACGCAAGGCCGGTCCTCAGCTTCTCCAACCAGTCGATAGTCCCCCCACTCCCGCCCTCTGCCTCTGCATCTCTACCAAGGCCAGACCCGACACTCAGGGGACAATGGCCCTCTACCTCACAGAGGGTAGCGACAGCAACAACCTCTTAGGCCTTTCAAGCCAACGTCGAGTACGTTACCCATGCTAGTGCATCTTCCAGAGACATCCTCCTCGGCAAGAGAGCCTTCACCAACCTTGTTGATTCCATCAAACTCAGGATTGGACTATACAGCATCGCGGTTGAGCGCTGGAGGAAACAGATTGTAGGGTTCGTGGAGATGGCACCAACACTGTCAACGCCAAGAAGGCAGAGGCAGTCCAGATGGAGGGCAAGACTAAGTGTGCAATGGAAGCACTCAAAGCATTGCTTGATTGGGTCAACAAGGACTGGAAGAAACCCAACAACCGCGTCCTCGGACACATCCTCCACTCCACAGCCATCAGACTCGGCGTCGGTGAACATTCATTTCACAGAGGACTGGGGGATTTTCTTGGTCAATGGAGCCAAGCTTGGTGACAGCTTTAAAGGCAATAAGTTAGACCTTGGTGCATTTTGACCATCCATCCGACCAAGACTGTCTACTAACCAACCTTTTTTTTTGGTTTACATCTAGGAACGAAGCTGACACCCAATGAGTTCATGGTCAAATGTCTTGCCCGCAGAGACTACAACTGGAAGTTCGAGTACCCCATGATCGTCTGCTTCTGTTTATTGGCACCATAATTGATGAGCAGGACTCGGACAGGGAACCGTGCTTGTTGGTTGTCAAAAGCGACAATGCCACCAGCACCACCCTTGACCCTGCGAATGGTGTATTTTCCATCATTCACGACTACACCGACATGTCAATCAAGCAGACCTCCATGGAGTGGGGGATCATCAACTATGATAGCAAGTTGGAAGTCTTTTTGGAACCTGGCGATTCGGGCTCGACAATCACCAACATCCTGGCCATATTGGTGGCATGCTCACAGGTGGTGCTGGTAAGACCAAGTCTTCCGATATGATTCATGCCATCTTACCAGCACCACCCGTGAGCATGCCACCCTGTTCTGGTGGCTGCTCCAGCGCATCAGGACCAACGGGTTCCCTAACGCGCACATCAACGTCCTCGCCCAGGCATCTCGACATTGACAACAACATAATCAAAGACTGGTTTTTTCTGCAAGTTTCTTCTAGGCTTTCTTCTACGCTCCTTTATCTATTGGTTGGTTGGTGCAGACGAGTACTTAGACCGGTAGATCAGTGTTTAGGTTTGCCTTCATTTTTTTCGTACTTGCAACTAATGACCTTGACATCTAGGCCTTAGACTAATGGACTTGTCATTTAGGTTCGTCTCATTTCTTTACTCTCCACCCTTCGCACAACTTAACAGTCCTGATGTCCAGGCTCCCATGATGCCTGGAATCTGGTGTGAACTTCTACCTGCGGACTCTGCATGTCACCACACCACTGCCATGAGGCGCCTATGCAGCAGGAAAAATGAAGCTGGAACAAAGGAACTTGAGCTCAGACTAACGCAAGACTATGTAGTGAGCATGTGATGATTCATATCACTGAGATTTGAAGCTTGAAGTTGAACGTGACTTTGACTAACATCTTGTCATTCATCGCATCTCACACCAATTTGTACTGAACTGACTGAGCAATATGCAAGCAGGACAAACATCAGTCTTTGTGATAAGTGCGAAACTGCCTCACTCACTATTCTTTTCTGCGCTGATTGAGCTGCTTAGCAGACACTGCACCCGAGAGGGATTCAAGCAGGAAAGCACAAATTTTGAACATCACAGCAGCCAAGGTGTGACGATGGTAGAATTTCAGATGATGCTATTCACAAGCTTGACAAGCGAATTGGCAGGCAGCAAGGAAAGCTGGAATGAAGGTTGGTGATGTCTCTGCATGGTGAAGCGGGTTCTTTGAAGCGGGGTGGTATGTGTTGTTCAACGAAAGGTATGAAAACATGAAAAAAAAATTGAGTGTCGCTAACTTGGAGTTATACCTAGATACCATCCTGTCAAAAGCCAGTCATTGGATATCAAAGTTATCAAACTTGACAGTGGAACACACAGCGAGGATGAACTTGAATTACACTCCCCACAACCAAACGAGTCAAACAATGGCATCCTTCCATGCCTGCCAATGTGAAGGACAAAGGGAAAGGACTTGCAAAGCTGCAGCATAGTACCGAGCTCGCCACATCGCATGTCAAACTCAAACATGCAAAGGATATTATAACAATGGAGCAAGCACTGGAAGAGTTGAAGGCAGTAGCAATGGGACTATTCATGGATTATTTTAAACATTCCTAATCTTTTCTGTACTATATTGGTCGATCAGGATCAATTTGGTGTCCAATTTTTCTTGAAAACACTTCTGATGGCCATTCTGATGCTCAAGGAAGCATTCCACGGGGAACCCATCCTTGCTGATCGGGACATGGTTGAGACCAACAGCGACGCCATCCTGCACAATGCACACCCGCAAAACATTGCCCTTCTCATCATTGGGAATCCGCTCTGGTACATCTCTCTTCTCGTCCCTCTGGCATTTCATAACGTGCGATAAGCAGTACAACGACCCACACTGACATCATGCTCCGCGCCCGCACCAAGTGCATCCCTGTCCATATCATCCACAACACTTCCATTGTGAACACTGTGGGCACCTCCGGCCTCCAACTTTACAGCTTTGGTCAGGTTGTCTCATCTTCTTCACTGATACGTGGAAACATCACTCACCCTATGATCACATCAAGGAGAACAGCGATCTCGGGCTACACACTCTTTGACAAACAACAACAGTTCTGAGTGTTCTGAGTGTTCCAATCTCGGAACCCCTATTCCGGAACCACTTCCGGAATATTCCTGCACCTTCTGATCTCAGAACCACCAGAACCACTTCCAGAATTGTGCATGGAAGTACCGGAAGCATAACATCTTATTTCCTTAAACCTTATAACCTTCCTTCAGGGTTATCACAGCAATATTGTAGGTAACATAATATGAGTATACTGCCACCCAGTGCATATATACACTTACACCGCACTTACAAGCACCTTGGTCGTTTCCACCCATCTTAGGCAGCGGCTGAGGTGAGTTCACTTTTACCTAGACTTTATCCCAAACTCATGTATTGTAGTATTGGGCAACTCCTGCCCTCTCTCAGACTTTGTTACTCTTATCTTGTTGATCATCAAGGTCAAGGAACAGAGCGAGGAGAATCTGGCTAGGTTTGTATTGCATGCGATACTTACACTGGAGATGTTGCTGATGACGTCGATCAAGAAGATATATGAACCTCCGCAGTATATGTCGATCCCACAGGCTGTGTCTCAGCTCCTTGAAATTGAGTCGCTTTGAGATCAAAAGGTATTAGCCCCCAAGACCACCTTTGCCATTGCCCTCTCCCGTGTCAGTGGCAATGCCAACGACCAGCACATTGTCTGTAGTGTTGAGAATCAGTGACTAAAGGTCTAGCCTTTCTCTTATCTTCTTATCAACAGTCTAGACTCTTATCTCTGATATGACATGTCGATGATTACTCATACTTAGTAAGACCGGCCGATAGCTTACTTATCGTGTCTTGGCATATGTCATACTTGCTGACATATTCTTCCATGACATTCCATAGGATTCTATGGTACGACTTTCTATTTACCATACATAGTATAGGAGTACACAAGTACAAACACATCTTACATGTATATAAACCAGGCACTACAGCCTGGTGACAATACCCGAACATCTCTGTTCTCTCCTCTGATCCAGTGTTGAGTTCCACTCCACTACATCTACCCAACTTACCTCAAATTTATTCCTCCTCTCCCATATGGAAAAGTCTTGTGAGTTTTCCACACAAGTCTGTGCTGGTGCTGTAGAAACCCTGGGATTATATTCCATTGTTCTCTATCCCATTTTCTACATGTAGGACCCTTGAATAACTCTCCCAACAATCTCCTGAAGTCTTTGGAGAGCCACCGCACAGCCTTGTCGTTCATCTCGGAATCAACTATGTGCAGAAGTATGCTGTCAACAAGGAGACGTGGCAACGGGTCGCTAATTGTGCGTTGGAGTGGAATGAAATAGTTTGTGTTAACTCCTAGTTGGCTGTTCTCTCTCTTTTTCATCGGTATACACAGGCCCCGCTTCCCCTTCCTTCCTCAGCATCCTTGCATATAAAATGCCTTGAGTTCTGTGGGGAATCCGTGCAAGAAGACTGGAGTGCTGATGATGTCTGTCATCTGCTGCTCTGCGGCCTTGGTAATATTGTCACTGATTTCATGTGGGACCATCACAGGTTTGCCATCTGCACCCTTGATAACATTACCGTCCGTGTCCTCTGTTTCATGCTTGATACTGCACTCATTAAGCCATTGGATCTTGTCCTGATAAGACATGCATTTAAATGGCCGAGCAGGCACCATTGAGCGACTTGATCAACGCAGCAGATGACAAGCTGGCGAGAAGCTTATCAATGCTCCCACAGATCTACGTGAAGAGATGTGAGTGATTATGATCAGACAACAAAAGAAATTGGAACTTGCAAACCTTGCCGGGCTGTTGACCTTGAATCCCTGGGTTGGGATAGTGTAACACCAGGATGGGAATAGGGTGTCATGAGAGCCCTAACACAATCTGTGGAGAATGTAGGAGGGCATTTGTGAGCAGGGAGGGGAGACATGACAACGATCCAAAAGAGCTTGTGGTTGTAGAGAAGTCTGAGGTGAAAAGTGGGTTAGTCGCCAGTGAATGATACAATGAAAACTTGCTTGGGGTATAGATGGTTTCTTTACCTGTATGCTATGAATTGGAACTCCTCAGGGGGCATGTCATTAAAAGTCTGTGAGGTCGTAAGACTGCCAAATGATGGCACCGAGGTCCCATAGCACTGACTTGAATCTCGAAGAATGAATCTTGAAGTACTTGGATGATTGTGAGGCAACGATCTATGTCGATTGTAGGAGCAGGCTTGGTAGAAGAGAGTGTATTAAGGGTTGCTTCATTACTAACGTCAGGTACTGGCCGCATGGCTTCCTCGGGTGGCATGGTATCATTGACAAGGGTGCAATTATCTGTGTTAAGATCTCTGTTGAACTTTTCTGCTGGGGATGTAGGACACGCTGTGAATTACACAGATGAAGTTGTGGGACCATTAATGGGGGATGTGGATTGTGCCGGCCTGGGGAGAGCAGTGGCAAATTTGGATTACGTCAGGTGCTAAGGCTGGCAATTAAGACATAAAAAGTGGGGATTAAGCCTTCCACGATGACTGCCGCCCCACGACCCCACCACCTTCACATTCCGTAACAGCTTCCCTACATCTCTTGGAACTCGAACGTAAAGACTGCTTCTCTACACGCGAGAGAACAAACTTCTGCTTTTCGGCGGGTTCAGTGGTTGACCAAGGTTCATTTTTGATGGCTTTGTGGATGAGATTGTCATGGAGTGCTATGCGGGCATGGAGTGCGCACAAGCCATCAAGCATCACATAGACATCCCCCACCTTCAATATTCCCTCGCAGTCAACCCTCTATGAACCCTTGAAGAAGATGGCATGGTTTCTTTGTAGGTCATAAGCAATTGAGGTATGGGTGGCATGACCAGGAGGCATGTAAGTCCGGGCAACAAGTGGTCTGACAATGTACTCGTCACAGCTTGACTTGCATCCTTGAAGAGGGACGGTGATGACAAGGAGCTCCCGATTGATGCGGAATCTCTTGTTGATGCAAACAGCTTTCAGAGTCTCTTCTGGTGAGGCTTTGCAAACACTGTCATCACTGTGTCCTTGCACCCGTCTGTCCACTTCATTGTAACAGGTGAAAAAGTCCAATAGCTGGGGATCTTGCCAATAGTTGATTGGTGCAGTGACGATCGCGCCACTCCGATACCATCATACTCAGCTGTGCATAACTCCCCACGATGAAGACACTGAAGATGTGTGCAATACTGGGAGTCTAGTTGCAAAGCCGTGTATGTAGTAATATGACTGGCTGTTGAGACCCCCTTTGGCCATTGAGCTCACGAATGGATTGGGGCTTGCTTGGGGGCTTGAAATAGATATTTCCCTGTCTGAGATATTGGTAAGAACTTGAAAAGCATCACCATCCAGTTTGCTTTTGATTTTGATTATCTTTGTGCCCTCATTGACACGGAGTGCCCTATCACTCGAGGATCCAAGGACAATGCTTATTTATTTACCACACACCCATGAAGTAGTCAAGTGTTTACCATTCCACAATGTATTTTACTGTTCTTGTGAGTCCCAAAAACACTTCATCCTTTTGGTAAATTGCTCACAAGGTATATTCCAGAGTACAGCAAACCCACCTACTCTTCACATTCTTTCTTCTGCATCATTAACCATACTATGAGTATCAGGCATAGACACGCATGATTTGAATGACTTCTTAACTGCAGACGATCACACACCCATCTATTCCCTGTTTCACTGTCGCCTTGCATTCACTGCTTAATCACCCCGTTCAGATTCACCACATGGTTCTGCTGCACTGGAGCCACGTACTCATATCCGAACTTTCTCTACCCAATTTGGGATCTTGCAAGCCGACCTTGGAAGTGTGGCAGTCAAAGTAGGAGCGACGGGATGAGATTGCTGGGCGGAATGGCCTACAATGCTGTGGCTGAGTATGCATGATCGCATTCTGGTGTGTCGGCTGTGACGCCTGTATCAGAAGACCCTACATGGCATCTTCTCTCCATGCAGGGAGATCAGCGAGCAATGGTAACTATGATCACGATCAGGCTCATGCTCACGAATATGCCCATCTCCAAGGTGCCACTATGACTGGGGCTGCCATGCCCTCAAGTGATCGTGACACTCTGCTCGTTCATGATACTGTTACGGTTTAACGAGGGGGTACACTTTTTCTACTATGCTTTTCCGTTCACTCGTCTTCTAGTCTCGTTCTCTTCACCATACGCGGTTGTATTTGTAATGGAGTCGGCCTCCATTATACCAGATACGTTCCCCAATCTCTTTCTCTTATTGTCTCACACGGCGCCCTGCCTATACCTTATTTAGACTTACTTCCCGTTCCGCCGCAGTCGCCTTATTCGGACTTCACTGCCTGCGGCATAGCCTGTTGTATTTATAGTTTGTCATGACTCGTTCTGACTCGTCATGACTCCTTACGACTCATATGCTGCACATCGAGTCACATTCTAGTTACTGCGGATGCTGCACATCCCTTCCTTATTTAGAAGGGGCCTACCGTATATAAGGGCGCTCTCTCGCCCTCTTGTAATTTCCCTAAGCTAGTTCTACGCAATATCAGTGTAGTTTCTAGTGACCACCGAGTCTAGCGAGATTCCTAGATAGGTGAGACCCGCTTAGGCTTCGCGTTGTCTCGAAGCTCAGCATCGTTCCTCGAGGATCCCTCTACTCGTCACTTGCTCTCTCTTCTCTACGTGCGAACCCTTCTTTGTATCGCAGCACCCTACGTCACTACTACGCTGTGCGTTACAAAAGAACTAGCTTGTCCCCTTGTCCCTACTTTTATGTAGAGGACATTCCCCCTACCCACCATCTCTCGCCTAGGCAGGTTCAGAGTACCTTCCAACTCCAACTCCCCTCCTGAAACACCCACCGTGTCTCAACCTCGTTCCTCCCCTCGACTCCCCAGACTTCACCTCCTACCTGATGGTCACCCGTTCTATCTCGTCCTCCCAGATAGATTCTCTTCCCCGGAGTATATCGCGGCATACCAAGAACATCAGAGGGCTCTCGCAGAAGTCAACCAGTCTCAGGGGTGGAACTCCAACGCTCTCCCCTCCATCTCTGAATTAGCTGCCATCCCCCAGGCCTCCGTTGAATCCCCCATCCAAGAGGATCCTCCCCTTACTTTCCACGACCCTGACCCAGAACCGACCGGTGCAGAGACTTTCGACCCAGAACCGACTGAGGCGGAAGATATTGACATTGACCCGGCTCTAGAAGACGACGACATGGTATCTGAAATAAAGGCTGGCCTTCCCGAGGACTTTTCCAGGGAGGCAGAGGACGCCAACAGATGGCTCCTCACTATGGACGCCTACTTCACTATCAACGACAAGGTGTTCACGGATAAGACCAAATCCCTTACCTTCCTTAACAGGATCAGTAAGGGCCGTGGCAAGACCTTCGCTGAAGGATGGCTGATGAAATTGGGAAACGCCCATATCCCAAACAAACTTAAGACCTTCGACTGTATTAAACAGGCTTTCGAGACCGCCTTCTCCCCCTACGACGTAGCCGCCAAGGCTAGGATCGACCTCTCCAAACTTCACCAGACTGCCAGAAAGGACACGGATGGAAACTGGAGCGATGGCTTCGCCAAATACACTTCAGAATTCCAACTTCTCGCCGAGAAATCTGCCATCTCTGACAAACATGCTCTTGTGGAGTGGTTTATCCGAGGCCTCTCTCCTAAACTCGCAACAATGATCCTGTCTTGCGAGAAGATCCCCGATGACTACAAGGATTGGATTAAAAAGGCTGGCCAGTTCTTGCAGCAATTGCGGAGAATTGGGGACCTTCGGAAGGGCGTGCCACATATCCCGGCGCCCTCCTCTCGATCGCACAAGGACCCGTACACAATGGACATAGATGCCGTACACCTGTCACCGACTCAGCGCGCTGAGTATATGCGGAGCAACAAATGCTTTATCTGTCACAAGGTTGGCTGTAGGTCTTCCAACCACCACGGAACCAGAACCGACCGGTCCAACTCACGTCCCCACCCGACCACATCCTCCGGACGCACCGCACATCCTACTTACAAAGTCCCGCAATGACGGGCACGAACCACCACCACAACAGAGGAGGATGATGAACTCTCGGCTTACCTAGAGGAAATGGGAAGCATCGAGAAAGGCGCCGCGATTAAGATCCTCAAAACTGCTTTCGGGGAGGGCAGCTCGTCCGCGGATGAGGAGGCTGGCTACCAGGCCATGGCTGAGGTAAGAATGGCCACTTACCAAGAGTGCCAAAGGGAAGCGATCAGGGCAGCACCACGAGCCAGGGCTGTATGATCTGGACCATGGAACAACCAATTTTCCGCTATCGTGCCGGCGGACCTCTGGGAAACCACCTCGGAGGAAGTCCTGGAACAATCACCAGGCACGTACCCCAATGACGTATCTGTCCAGTCAAGGGTGGACGCGGACGCAGCTACTCCCTGTGGTCAGGGGATGGGGCTTGGACCGCAACCTTCTTCTCAAGAGACCGCCACGAGAAACACAGTCAAACACAGAATCAAGGTGGTAAAGGCGGTGAGAGAAGGGGAAGAGGCATGTGAGATACCTGGAACCGACCAGGACACGTGGCCTGGAATGGGAACCAACCCATCCAACTGCATACAGAGTGTCTCCAGTTTCTGCAGCAAGGATTTTTAAAGAGCAGGGATGGGTCAACGTCATCTCCTGCTAAATTTTCTCATAGGCTATCTCCAGTATTCGTGTCAGGTGGTTCATCGCAATCCATATCTATTCCCGTCACCCTCTACCCACCTGACCAAGCTGCATTCAAAAGCATTGACACAAAGGCCCTCATCGACTCTGGGGCAACTGGCTGCTTTATCGACTATGCTACTGTGGTAGCTTGCGACATCCCTACTACACGACTAAAGATCCTGCTTCGAGCAAGCAATGTTGATGGATCCCCCAACAAAAACGGCCTGATACGAAAACAGGCATCGGTGCTAATGCAACTCGGAGAAACCACCAAACTCCGGGACTTCCTTGTTATTGACTGTGGCAAGGATGAGATCATCCTCGGGCTCCCTTGGCTCCATGACAACAATCCGGAGGTCAATTGGAGTACAGGAACCGTCCATTTACGCGATCCAGAACCGACCGGACGGGAACGCACGTGGAATTGAGAAGACGTCACGGCCAAGGCCCATACCCTAAACGTCTTCAACAAAAAATGCCAGATGAACAAATTGCGGCGACGAAGAGCTCTGTGGTGGAAGCGTAACGTCGACCCCATACTAACGGCAAAGACCAGAGAGGTTCATCTGAAGGTACCTGACGTGGAACCGACCATGCAGCAGGAAGAGATACCAGCGCTCATAGATGTGGAGGAGGATGACGAAGAGCCAACCGGACCTTCCATTAAGAAAACTACAATTTCGACTTCTCTCACTCAAGACGCGAAGAAGACCAAGACAGAACTCCCGCAGGACTTCCAAGACTTCAAGGACGTCTTCCAGAAGAAAGACGACGGTCCTCTTCCGCCCTACCAGTCGTTCGATCACGGCATAGATCTAGACGACTCCTTCTTGCCCAAGGTTGCGAAGGCCTACCCGCTCAACCCAAAGGAGCGAGAGGCATGTAAAGAATTCATCGATGAACACATGAAAGCTGGACGTATACGACCCTCCAACTCTCCCATGGCTTCCCCATTCTTCTTCGTATCTAAGAAGGACGGTAATCTTCGCCCCTGCCAAGATTATCGATATCTCAATGAGCACACCATCAAAAACGCCTACCCTCTCCCCCTAATTGGCGATTTGATGGATCAGCTCAAGGGATCCCGCTACTTCACGAAGATGGATATTCGTTGGGGGTATAACAACGTCCGGATCAAGACCAAAGACGCCTGGAAGGCGGTGTTCATTACGCCCTTCGGCCTCTTCGAGCCTCTCGTCATGTTCTTTGGCCTTTGCAACAGTCCTGCGACCTTTCAGTCATTCATGGACTACATCTTTAAGGATATGGTAGCGGAAGGATGGTTTATCATCTACATGGATGATATGTTGATCCATTCCAGGGATCTTAACGAACATCACCAACGGACGAGGCGAGTTCTGGAATGGTTACGCGACAACTGTCTTGGCCTCAAACTAGAGAAATGTACATTTGACGCATCCTTGGTTGAATTCCTAGGGATGGTCGTCCGAGAGGGTATCATCGCAATGGACCCTACCAAGTTATCGGCAATCGCTACCTGGGAACCACCTACTACGGTTCGTGCAGTCCGCTCCTTCATAGGGTTCTGCAACTTCTACCGCAAGTTTATTCCGAACTTCTCGGAAATTGCCAGGCCGATCTTGGACTTAACAAAGAAAGGGCAGCCGTGGTCCTGGACGCATGAGCAACAACAGGCCTTCGACCTCCTCCGTCGGGCCTTCACTTCCAAACCTGTACTCACAATGCCGGATACTTCCAAACCGTTCTACGTCATGACAGACGCCTCACTAACAGCTACCGGAGGCGTATTGATGCAGAGGGACGCTAATGGTGACTTACACCCTTGCTGCTACATTTCCTGAACGTTCTCACTGGTGGAACGCAACTACAACATCTATGACCGCGAACTCCTAGCAGTTATACGCGCGCTTGAAGAGTGGCACCACTACCTCACCAGAACTGACCGGCCCGTAACTATACTCATGGATCATAAGAATCTGTGTTATTTTAAGGATCCACGAAAGCTCTCTGGGCGGCAAGCTAGATGGCTATTGACACTACAGGATTACGACCTCCTGTTCCAACATGTACCAGGGAATAACATGGCCCCTGCAGACGCTCTCTCTCAGAAGGATGCCCTGGATACTTCGGACGATAATGCCGAAGTTACCCTACTTCCTGGGGAGCTATTTTTGAAACGGATCGACACAGATCTCCGACACGCCATCGAGCAATCCTGCTCCACTGACGGCTTCGTCATCGACCAGCTCCACAAATTGGATGAGGGTACCTCGGGAATCCCTCGTTCCACTATCCATGACTGGCATTTTGACGATGGCCTGCTCTACTTTAAGGATCGGGCCTACATGCCTGAGGCCCACTGGAACGACCTCCTCCATTCCATCCATGACTCACCCGCGGGGGGTCATGGCGGTTATTACCGAACCGTTAACCAGGTACAACGTGACTATTGGTGGCCGGGCTTGACCGCATTTGTCCACCGCTTCATTCAGGGCTGCGCGGTTTGCCAGGCCAACAAAGTCAACACACACCCCACCGTCCCACCTCTCACCCCTCTTCTGGTCGCTTCCTCCTGCCCCTTTCAGTGTCTGTCAGTCGATCTCATCACGGACTTGCCGCTGTCTAAGGGTTGTGATTCAGTTATGGTCGTGGTCAACCATGGCCTTATGAAGGGGGTAATTTTCACCCCTACTCATAAGAGCGCGGATGCCGAGGGCGTCGCGCAACTATTTTTCGAAAAGGTCTTCCCCCACTTTGGACTCCACGACAAGGTTATCTCGGACTGCGGTCCACAGTTTGCCTCGGCCTTCGCTCTAGAACTAGCGAGGCTCCTGAATTATGATCCGCTCCTCTCCTCCGCCTACCACCCACAGACCAACAGAGAAACGGAATGGGTCAATCAGGAATTGGAAACCTATCTTCGGATCTTTTGCCAAGGAGACGCCACCCGATGGTCAGACCTATTGCCAATGGCGGAGTACTGCCACAACTCCTCCGTCCATTCCATAACGGGAAAGACTACTTTTAGCCTAATGATGGGATATGAGCCAAGAGCTTATCCATCTTTAGGAACGAAAACCTTCCTCCCTGCTCTAGAAAAACGCCTTGGAGACCTCAATGAGGCTCGCAAGGAAGCCACCGCCGCACATGAAAAAGCCCAGCAGTATATGCGTGACCCTGGAAGGTAGGAGATAAGGTATGGCTCGAGGGCCGTAACCTGAGACTCCGCTACCCCTCTCGAAAACTCGCCCCTCGACGCGAGGGACCATTTGAAATCTCACAGGTCATCTCACCTATTTCTTACAAACTCCGCTTGCCCAAGACATGGAAAATCCACAATGCCTTCCACGCATCGCTTCTGACTCCCTATTGGGAAACCGCCGAACACGGACCAAACTTCATTCCACTTCTGCCGGACATAATAGACGGGGAAGAAGAATTTGAAATCGAACAGATCCTAGCCCATCAGGGCTCTGCCCGCCGACGCCACTACCTCGTTTCGTGGAAAGGCTATCCATCTTCCGAAAATACCTGGGAACCTGAATCCAATTTAGGACATGCTGTGGACCTCCTGGAAGAATATAAGGCCAGGGATCCTATCGCCTTTCCCCCATAATCCAAGCCCTCTCTTACCTCTCGAGTCGAGCCCTCGCTCCTCTATTGTCATCGTCGCTGCCACCCACCTATGTCTAACTCTCTGAATGGAACCTCCTCCGTATTCCCAGTCTGACTCCACCGTCTCCCAGACTGAACCCGCTGAATCCTTTATGCTTCTCTCCTCGAGAATCCTGCCGCGGCCCAACGCATCTCCACTTGCTCCCTATATAGGGATAACTCTGTACTCCAATCTCTGGGCCTCATCTTTCATACATACACCACCAGATGGACACTCCACACCCAACTCTTCCCCGATGGGATGCTACCCATCTACGCTGCTGCAATGGAACAGGCCATCCATTCCTCCAGAGACGCTGTCCTGGATGCCCTCCATGACCACAGATTCGCCAATGTCATCATGGCAATCCCCTCCAACCTGTACATGCACGTTTTGCACCCCCTTGTCAACACTCTATCAGTAAACCTTCGAGGTTACTACATGGACGACCACCCGGGCAATGCCTGGGACGGGGACACTTGGGCCCGCAACCTTCGCAACCCCATCTGGGACGACGACTCCACTGTCACCCCAAATGCCTCGTCCTCTGACTCCTCCTCCTCGACTGATGACTCCGCCATTACAGCACCCCTCCCTGTCCCTCCTCCGCCAACTCCTGCAGCTGGACCATCTCACCGATCAAGAAGTAATGACGCTACTGGAGGAACTAGCCACCCTCCTGTTCCCGGACCACTCTCCTCTCTCTCCCATGACGACCCAGAGGTCCTCGCTTTCCTCGCCACTGTCCCCCTCCTTGGACGAGGGACGCCCACTCCCGAACCTGCCAATGTACTCCCCGCTCGAGAACATCCCACCACTCCAACTCCCTCCCGTCATCCTCATCAACTCAATTGATGTGGCAAGGGTATTTCATTCGGACTCCCCAGCTCCGCAGCCCGAGCTGTGGGGCAACGTTCTCAGGGACATTGAGGAAAACCAAGACAGGCAACTCCGTTCCCCACCTCCGGTCGCACTAACAAGGACTTCGCGACTTCGCCCTCGCCGGCGCCAGGGTCGAGTTCTTGCCCCATCGACGTAGATTCGCTCCCCTCCCTACCTCCGACCCCCTCGCGTCCCACTCGTCCCATCCTTGGACGTTGCTTCTCATGCAACCAACGAGGACATCTTCGCGCAGATTGCCCTCATTATGAGTGCCCATTCTGCCGCATCACCACTCCCGGCCACATTCAGGCCCACTGCCCCCGCCGCCGTTGCTCCTCTTGCGGAGAACTCGTACTTGGGCGTTGCTTCTCATGCAACCAACGAGGACATCTTCGCGCAGACTGCCCCCATTACGAATGTCCATTCTGCCGCATCACCGCCCCGGGCCATATCCAGGCCTATTGTCCCTGCTGCTGCTGCTCCTCTTGCGGAGAGCTCGGTCACTCCAACGACATCTGTCCCCTCCGGTGCAACCCCCTTGACGACTACGACCCTACTGACTATGAAGTCAATGAAGGAGAGGAGGTGGATTAATGGTCTCGTGGGTGCTTCGACGATAGGAAGGGGGTAATGTTACGGTTTAATGAGGGGGTACACTTTTTCTACTACGCTTTTCCGTTCACTCGTCTTCTAGTCTCGTTCTCTTCACCGTACGCAGTTGTATTCGTAATGGAGTCGTCCTCCATTATACCAGATACGTTCCCCGATCTCTTTCTCTTATTGTCTCACACAGCGCCCCACCTATACCTTATTTAGACTTACTTCCCGTTCTGCCGCAGTCACCTTATTCGGACTTCACCGCCTGCAGCATAGCCTGTTTTATTTATAGTTCGTCATGACTCGTTCTGACTCCTTATGACTCATATGCTGCGCATCAAGTCACATTCTAGTTACTGCGGATGCTGTGCATCCCTTCCTTATTTAGAAGGGGCCTACCGTATATAAGGGCGCTCTCTCGCCCTCTTGTAATTTCCCTAAGCTAGTTCTATGCAATATCAGTGTAGTTTCTAGTAACCACCGAGTCTAGCGAGATTCCTAGATAGGTGAGACCCGCTTAGGCTTCGCGTTGTCTCGAAGCTTGGCATCATTCCTCGAGGATCCCTCTACTCGTCACTTGCTCTCTCTTCTCTATGCGCGAACCCTTCTTTGTATCGCAGCACCCTATGTCACTACTACGCTGTGCGTTACAGATACGTCTGCTTCTGGTTCTTCGACCTAGGACCACTCCTGAACAGCCATGCCTCGTCTGGGGCTAGACTTGGGTCGATCCCTGTCACAAATTGGACACCCCCACCGAGTCCTGAGGATGACCCACTGTGGCACGTGTACAGTCTTTGTCATGGTTGTACGTCGGCCGTCGTTCAAGATATGGAGGTCTCCCCAGATGGACAATGGGTGGCTATTGGAACTCTGAAGGGAACAGTACATGTCTTTGAAACCTGTAAGTGTCTTTCTCAGTCGTTATATTTTTTGGTGTTAAGACTGACATTGTTTCGTGTTTTGTCCAGCAGCCCCTTTCTGTGGAGTTGGTGCCAGTCGCACAGTTACATTCGATGCGCCTGGATGGTTTTCGTTCTGATCTCTCGTTCACATTCGTTTCTGGTAGCATTCCGCTCACATCGCCGATCACATCGCTAGTGAGAATTTCATTACCATAGGTGTTGGTGCTGCAGGACGGCTGAGCATGTCGCCCTGGTCCAGACGTGCTCGCCCATCAGAGAGACTTTGAAGAGATGGTCTGGCTTGATGCAACAGATGCTTGAGGCAGTGACTGAATTGGTGGGCAAGGACAGTATGATGGCAACTTGGCAGTTGAAACGATGGCATGACTGGGGAGAAGTGAAGCGTAATGCATCAAGTCGGGGACCAACCAAAGCCTTAACCATCCAGGTTCGTTTTCTCTCTGTCCTGTATTGGTATTGAAGTGGTTGTACAGCTTGCTGGTGCATGCGGAATTGTCGACGTGCGTGCATTCACTGGGCCTCATTCTGCATTCAATTTATCTTTCCCATCAATTCTTGTCCTACACCTGGGCGAAGACTACCATGCACTCATCCAATGACACTGACTAGCCATCTCTGGTGCCAAGACTGACGCATGGAGGGAAGTCGAGGCGAGTGCCTTTACAAGTCCTGTGGGGCACATTCATTGAAGACCTCGCCTTCCCATCTGGTTGAGCACATCCACACTTGCACTTGCACATGCATACGCACAGCCCCTCGTCATTTGATGAACCCCTCCCGAGCACTATGAGTGCCGAGATGGCATGCAACCGTGGTCAAACTACGAGTCACCTTAAATCATGTAGGAACTTGTGCATGCCACTGGGAACGCTCACAAAACCCTTGTTGTCTTCAACCTTTTCAATTCTCTGAATGGTTAAGACTCTTAGTCTCCTGTAGATGTTGGGACCTGCTACTAGCAACCGACGGAGTGTGTAGGCAGAGTCAAAAACCATAGAATTAACCTGGCCCAACTTGAAACGCATAGTGAACTATCTGAAACAAGCCTTTCTGCATCCCCTAAAACCGAAGTCGAAGTGGGTTCTCAGCACCAGAGTTTGCTGTCCTGAACTTTATCTTGATCCATAAATAGGGATTCAGCATGTTCATCTGTCCACTGATAGTATCTGGGACTGCTGTCCCAAGTGGTGGTGTTCCTGCATCCCTCTTTTGCCCTCCTCCTGCTACCTCATGATGACAGCAATGAACATTTGCAGTACCACGACTATTCAACCCCTGATGTCGGTCGACCACGATGGGTGCATGAGTTCGAGTAGATATACTTGCAGTTCACAAAGAGAAGCAAACAGCACAGAAATGTGCTCGTGATGATCGGCTGCGCGAAGCTCAGTTTGGCATTGGTTGCATTATACAACACTGTAGTCCAGTTTTCCGCAGAAAGTATCTGATACATGGCTAAAAAGGAGTGATGAGAAAATTGGTGAGTATCAAGAACACCATTCTGATGTCACCCTCGCCACCACATTCATGCCTACTACTGCCATCCAGTGGCATGTGTCCATCTGTATCACTTTCTCGGGTGCGACTGGAAGCGAGAGGGTAATCCAGGTGAGCTGGATTGTTAACCATGACTGACTGGCGATGTTGAGATAGGCAGATGACGAAATATGTATTGAAGCTCAAGCATGCATGTGAGCTTGGCATGGAGCGCAAGGATGCAGGTGCAATAGGCTGTGTCAAATTCAGGTTATCGGCCAGGTTCATGTTTGGAGCAGGGGAAGGAGAGAGGGACTCACTGAGAATGTGACCACATATGTTTCGAGGATGGCAAGCATTGCATGGATGCTGTCATTTCCGAGTTTGAGGATGGGTTGAGATCGCTGATCGTGTCTGGGTTTGGTAGGACGTGAGACTCTCAAGGGTATGGAAGGACCTGCACACAGGTGAACTCATGAAGGGGGGTGCATATCATTTCAAGATTTCCTTCAAGAAAGTCGCTGAGGATGCCGAGGAGCATGCCTTGGAAGGTTGTATCTGTGTATCTGCAGGGAGAAGAATGGGTTGGGAGAGCACGCTGTAGGCTACGGAGACTCTTTGGAATGCATGTGTCACATCTGGGTTTCTGGGGCACTTGCTAGACGTACAGTGAGAAGGATGCATGTTGGTAAGACTGTGTTTGCAACTGATTGAATGCACATGAGCAAGAGTGGCACGAGAGGCAGCAAAGTGGCTGAGTTTGGCGGTGGAGTCGATGTGTTGGATCCAACCAGTGAGACAGACACATCGGGGTGTTGGAGTTGGGGGTGGACACGAGTCTTGCGCCTCGGCATCATGATCAGCATCACCCCTAAATACATGTGAGGTGTTATGGGAGGAAGATGGGTGTTGACCATTTCCCACACCGCCAAGTTAGCCGAATTCATACACCTCTTCTTTGATATGTACCACCTCCGAGCTTCGACAAGCTCAGGTGCTCATGGCCCAGGATCCAATGACCTTGCCCACACGGTGACCACAGGCAAACCCTCCTGCTTTGCAAAGCACGCCACAAGCAAGAGGCTCAGCTACAATTAGCAAGCACATTAATACTCTCGGCCTAAAGTGAGTGTGCCGCTCCGCCTGTGTACAGAGTGGACGATATTTGCCAGTGGATCACGGGGGATGTTGAAAACTTTGAAAGGTGTTGCATTGATGAGATGTTGATGGATCTCCTCGTGGATTGCAATGACATGGACAAGGCACCACTGGTCAATGGCTTGAAGGGACCGCACGAAATCAAAGAGGCTCTCAGAATATAGTACGATTTCATTTACCATGATCTCCTGACAAATACTGATTGGTTCGTGTAGCTCAGAGATGAAAACCGAGAAGGAATTGTACCCCCAGTTCATGACGGCGGCCAACCCTGTGCTGCTGTTTCTCGAGAAGCTCAATATTCGGTCGGCCCAAGGTTCCGCAATCTGCTTTCAGGTCCAGGACCTGGTGGTGATATGCCAAAGGCACCAAGACTGTGTTTCTTAATGCAAGCCAGATGTCATCATCATATCCAAAAACGACATTTGTGATGAGGAAGGCAAATTGGGGACAATTTATAGTTCAGAGAAACGCTTCCTTAAACTCGCAACAAAACCTCCAAGTCCGAAGAAGACGAAGTCATTCGAGTGGCATGACATTCGGACTTTTGTGGAATTTAAGAAAGCAAAGAGTAAAATGCAACCCCCTCCCGAAGAGTACTGTTTGCAGACACATACCCCACCCGAAGAAAAATATCTTGCAATGGATACTCTGAACAAGTCAGATCTGGACGTGCTTCCAGAGGGAGTTGTGCCCTCCAGCCTCAGTTCTCAACCACCTCCCCAGGAGCCTGGTAAGTACTTCAGCACATAGATTTTATAATGATATTAATATCTTTACAGTCTGCCAATCTTCACATCAAACCAAGGCATCTGGAACTGTTGACCCCTGTTCAAATACTCCTTGATCCCCTCGCCAAACCTTGTTTCAAACGCATGAAGCCTGCGCAACCACAACCAAAAGAGCAACCTGCCATTGTCCAGGCAGGTTACTATGCGGCAGAAATGTTTACTGCTCACGCTGTTCATCTCCATGTATTTGGTCTCATTGTTGTTGGTGTGTATCATTACATCGTTGACTGCTTGTTTACCTATCTAGCATGATAGGTGGCATCCTCTACTTTTGGTGTTATGATTGCCAGGACAACATTTAATGTTCTGGATTCAATTTCATCCAGGATCTTCCCCATTTTTTAATCCTCCTTCTCATGATGCAATGCTTCTGAGAACAACATTGGGGCTTGCATCCAAAGTTTGACCCGGAGTTTGGTCCTCGACCACCATCCCACAAGACAACCCTCACTTGCGATGAGGGTGAAGAGATTGACGTCATGATCAAGCTGTCAGACAAGGAACGGGTATTGCACTACGGTTTGAACAGTTGGGCTATGAACCTGTTCTCTATCAAGAGCAACAAACTCTCCATCGAGGATGATCTCATTGTCAAAGTCTCCTTGAACACCTTTCTTTTTCGTTACGGTGAATCTCCTCCACCCCTTACCCTGCTTCTCCACCTCAGGCCTATGCATCCATGGTTGACACACCTTGGTGGGGGAACAAGGTGAAGTCGTGTCCAGAGCACGTGCTTTTTGTCTCGATCATATTCCAGACGGGCCTGTAACTTAAACCCTCAAACGAAATGACCTTTCTGTGCTTCCATCTGTCATCAATCTCGATCACACAGACCTGAGAAGCAGCATGGACACTGATGGTGAAGAGGAAGTGGTTGATGAAGCCACAACAATGATGGCATCTTGATCCAATATGTCTGCTGGTGTGACCATGGTGGAGCACTAACCAGAAGTGAAGGTTTCATGGTTGCAAGGGACAAACATAGTAATGTAATTATCAAACTGCACTCCATCATATCCTCATACAGCAGACCCAGAGTCTGGACTGGACGGCTGTGCAGCCGGTTTTTTACTGAAGATAATTACCATTAGCATGAACTTGTGTCGAACTTCAATATAGCATAGTACCTGGAAACAAACAGAGAAAGGTGCTTGAACAAGCTATCCAAAAAACCGCCTTGCGCTTGAAGTACTTCAGACTCCACCTTGTCCATTCTTTCAGTTAACCTGCTCTCCATGTTGCATAGATTGGTATCCAACGCTTCCAACCTTGGTTCCAACCATCTTCTCTCCCTAGATGGTGCTGTTGCCAGGTTCTCTGTAACTGACCCAACTCTTCTTTCAAGAGTATCAATGCTAGCACATTGATGCTCAACAAGTGTTTCGAGAACTGAAACACGTTGCTCTACGCTGGCGGGAGCTGGAGCTTGGGCTCCAATTACCTCTAGCAATAGTTATATGAGAGAATATAGGCCAAATGTTGAATAGAAAGATACCTGCCATGCTTGCCTTATGGTTGCCTTTGGCTCCAAAAGTATCAGTTGAGCTGGCATGGGACACTATTGAAGTTGTGCTTGTTGCATCCCTGCTCATCTTGCACCAACTCCCACAAATCTGGCTGTGAGGGCTTTATGGGGGGGGAACCATGGGAATTTGGAATGACAACCAATAGCACATCTTATGCCAGGAATGTATGGAGAGGCGGCCAGACAGCACTTGATTTCCCTATGCCACCCACAATTGTCCGTAGAAATTACGCTAGGCCTGCTCTCTATTCCTGACTCCAAAACACTGATTTGTTTGACATAGCTTGATGGCCACCTCTGACAGAATGTTCTCTATACCTGTGTGTTTACGAGTCACTGCAGCCATTCCTTCCCTGCAATTTAGATTCAAACATGGATTCAATTTGCCATTGGGCCATCAACTTCTTGGGTCGGACAAGCTCACCATGGCGCTGTTGCATGTGGGCGTCGATGGAAGGCAGTGATCTGCATCGTCCGGACGCAGGGAAATTCGCCTGAGACATGTGAGATTGGGGAAACAAGGTGAGAGAAGAGGGATGGGTGAAGTCAAAATGTCGTCGATCTCGTCCATGAGCGCCATCGAATAGAAGGGAAGCTCGTGTGAGGGACGTGGACGTGGACAGATCCAGATCTGTCTCTCTAGGTTGATCATGGCGGACGAAACTCCAGCCCATCGAACGGAGGGTGATTCCTTTCTGTTAGAGGGCCAGGGCGCCTCCCCCTCGCAGGGGCTGGGCTCGCGGAACGGTAGTTACCTGGT
>JBBPJO010000160.1:0-23385 GCA_038088815.1 Boletus nobilissimus | reverse complement strand
AGGTGGCGCTGGAGAGGGACCCTCAAGGGCATTTTCTTGCGGTGTGACACGACGAGACGGGAGAGGTGGTGCGACGGGCCGCTTTGGCGTGGTTGCAGTGGAGCTTGTAAACGAGGACTCTTGGGGTCCCGGAGGTGCGGATAAGCCATTCGATCGGCGGGGTGGGCGCGGAGGGGCTTGTGAGGCGGGCCGAGGTGGTGGTTTGGGCTTTGCAAGAGTCGAGAAACCGGAAGGACTCTCGCTGGAACTACCTGAGTGATCTCGCTCGTGGTGGCGGCGATGTATCCCGTTCGCGTAGGCGACTTCGTCAGAACCGCTCGCTCTCTCAGACTGGACCACTGGCGACAACGAAATTTCTGATATCTCTGATATTTCAGAATCATCGTCCGTAAAAGGACTAAGGAGGGAAGAGGTGGAGCTACTGTGGGGTTCCAAACTATCCTCCCGCGCAAAAAGCGTCGCGTTTAGTGGCCGTGGCTGCCGAACAGGGAGAATAGGAGGACTTGTGACCAAGATGTTTGGCTCATTGTACGAGGACGGGTTAACTTCACAGGAAACACCCTGTGAACTAGATGACTCCTGTTAAAGGCTTGTTGTGAATGCTAATGTCATGGAACACTTACGCAAAACGACCCCGCAGAGCTGCAACGCTGCCTGGGCAAGGAAGGGTATCGATTGGGATCATGCCAGGGGACGACGTTTCAGTGGATATGTCCAATGGTGACTGGGGAACACCAGGGAGTGTCTGTCGTGGAGGAATTGAAGGTGGTGCATTCTGGATCACCACCGAATCACTCTGTGATGTCATTATTGGAGGCCTGAGGGGAGGCCTGGGAGTAACAGGTCGTGTCGGATATGCCTTGGTCGTCTGTACCGGTACCGGTGACCTGCAACGAGGTTAGTTGTCAGAACTCAATGACTGGCATTGACCGCAGGGAGGTAAACCGAGTAAAGTAGCGAGAGCGTAAACAAAAGAGGGGGGAACTCACAATAACCTATTGCGCAGTGGGGCCACACTGGCCAAAGTCCCATCCTCACTACTCTCCTCTGCTCCATGGTTGTTATGATTAGACCGCACGGAGAGTGATTCGCACTCGGGACTGGCACTGGGTGACCGTAGCACGGCTGGTACTGGGACGGGACGAAGGAGAGGTGAGACAACAGGAGAAGACGGCGGTTTCTTGCTTCTTGGGGGTGGCGGAGGTGGGGGCGCACGCTTGAGTGCGGTTGCCTTCGAGTCCGAAACGCACAGCTTGTCGCGCACGCCGCAAACAAGTGGAACCGGCTGAGACTGCGTAATGCAATCATCAACTGTAAGAGAAGATGGCGTTCGAGGGCGGGGGTTGGATGTTGATTTAGGGGCTACGATGGAGTGACTCTGCGGAAGAACCGGCGCGGGCGAGGCTGGGTTTGGCTTGGAACGGGTGCTGGACGCGGCATTGTCGAGCGCAAATTGCTCAAATCGAGACTTGAGACTTTTGATGGAGGGAATTGGGGCAGATTCGACTCGAGAGCTGGTATCGGTCATGATGGCCAGAGCGAAGCAATGGAGGAAGGTATCCTTGAATTATGCAGAGGCTGTGCTATCGCGAGGCCCCTCTAAGTTGGTTCGGAATCCAGGGAATGTTGGCGACGAACAGACTAGGCGACAGAATGGACGACCCCGGTCTCGTCGTCGTCGTTGTCAGTGTGAGTATGTCACTATTTTCATCTGAGGAGCTGCATATTCATTGATTAGGACGTCGTCTACTCGGACAATGATGATAACCAACGTGGACCGAAACAAGGATGGATTCGCCTTGGGAACCAATACGGTCGAACTCGACTGGAACGACTGGAACACCCAGTGATGTCCCGACTAAGCGCAAAATTGTTCCACAACAATACCTGCAAAAGCGACACACATGCGTCAATGAATAGTCTACACCAAGGCGGTTTGCTTACCAAGTTGGAGATGGTAGTGTCGAACAAGACGAGCAACGTGTCCTTTCGAGCGGACTCGACCTTTCAATAGTAACACCTACCGACCGTTAGACGTTACTGTAAGACTCGACCGCAAGGACACTATATATGCGATTCGAACGCACCTTCGAAGTCGAGCGTGACAATTAACACATCCTTGGTCGGCGTCACCAACATCCACACCCCCTCTGTCGTCCTCACGGCCGATCCAGCAAACGAGGTATGGACCGGATAATTCAACGCAAAGCTCTTCCCAACGGACTGCTCTCCCATCAACAACACGACCTTGACAGGCTAACGTGGGCACGGGGTCAGCACATCAACGCCAGTACCACAGAGAACGACGTCACTGGTCAAGTCAATAGGAAATTTGCCCCCCACGCCAGCTCCGGTGGATACCATGAAGACATATGGAAAGCCGGACAACCGCGCATCATGTGCATACTAATTTGGTCAAAGTGCTGAGTGGACACCGAACACTCTCAAGTGTCGTCGGTCGCTCGCTCAATACGTTGGACCACGTGCTCAAATCTTCGGGCCTCACACTAGGCGTGGGTACTATTAGTCAGCGCTTAGTAGCAGCTGTCGTCACCACTCACCACTACGATCTCGATCGTTGTATAGTAGGACGCAATGAACGTCAATTCAGATACTCGACCTAACCTTGGTGAGCATTGACATCAGACAGATGAGATTTACTGCTAAATCCATGCATAGATGAATCTTGGAGACTGTCAGATGGCACCACTGGTACATTTGGTCCTGGAGGTCCAGCAGGCCAGGCCCTTGCAGGTACGTATGCCATTTCATTACATGGTGTGAATTGGGGATTAACACCTTGCAGTCGAAGCAGAGATCCCACTTGACAAAATCTGGAACGTAGTCCAGACTCACAGTGGGCAGATGGATGATATGCAAAGGGATGTGAAGAGCATTAAAACTGACCAGGTCGTAATGAAAGAAGACCTGAAGGGCATCAAAACTGAACAGATCGGAATGAATCAGAAGATTCATGCAATTTTCGACCTTCTGAATACTACTCTCACAATGAAAGCAAACATGGAAGACGTCGTGAAAGTAGATCAAAGGGTAGACAATGTGGAGACATCTGTTCAGGGCATGCAGACCACCGTTGACCATCTTATCACCGAGCAAAAGGGGATGCTTGAACGAATAATGGAGAATATACAACGCCTTCTCAAGTCGAAAAATACCTAGTACTCTGGCTCTGGTTCAAGTGCTACTGATACAAATGTACTGTATAATCACCGTCCCCATGCCAAATTTCGTTCTAGAATTAGCAGCTCCTACATCTGCGAGTAAAAAGTAAACAAAACCGCCATTCAAGAGAGCGAGCTTGGGCAGATCGTCTGCCCTGACTGGGAGACCGAGCACGGTCAGCCCTGAAACCACCGTCCGGTGGTCGACTGCAGTCGCCGCTGCATAAGCGCGATGCTCTCCAATGCTAGACTCCAGTACGTCTCTTCCCTAATACCTGACGTCGAAACTCGCCCCAGAGGGCTGTTCGGGAGACTCGGATGGGAACAGATACGCAGCTCGAAGCGCACTGCGCTCTACCAGGTGCTCGTTTTGTAAAGGAAATGATTCGAAAAGATCACTGGATTGATTCTCTTGGAAGGATAGGATTCTTTCGCAGTGCTCCTTAATTCCATTGGCGACGACATACAAATCGTGATGCTGGGTGCTCGCAGGGAGATTGTGCCACTCCACTTCTGCATGGACGTGAGGTGTTCAGGGTACCATGTGCGAGAGGGAGGTATAGAGGCGATCAAGGCTAGGAGCTCCGCCTCGCGAGGCCCGAACTTCATGATCGACAAGCAGCCCGCTGATCGGAGTAGAGACAATGCTGGTCAGAGCATGCAGGTACGCGGGTACAGTTTGTTTGTCAAGCTAACATTCCCCGTGAGGCAACCCAGGTCGGTATCGACCCTATATGTCTGGTAGGTGATCCGCCTGAGGGCGGGACCATGAATATTGATCTCGACGCGGACGTGATGATTATCCTTCCGGAAGGTTAGGTCGCCCTCAGGGATGAGGACACACCGAGGGATGATGGCACTACTGTTGTCATTTCATCTCTAGACTTCGGACGAAGCACGAGTTGATTGACCAAGCCAAACATAGTTCCAATAGACTGGTCATCGTCATAGACCATACCACGGATGTTACGAGACTGGAGGTTCCCGTCCTCGTCTACGAAGAATGACAGGCCATAGCGGGGTAAATCGACAGACAATCGCAAGTGTGGTTGGCGCGAGTCTGAGTCAGGTGTAGAGACGGAAATTATGAGATTCTGCGAAGAGTCATGGGGTTGGTACCAGTGGTGACAGTAGTGCTACAAACTGACGTACTTTCTAGGCCATGCTAGTGCGGACCCAGGTTCCATGGTATGGGAGATCAAAACTGGTCTCATATATGTTTACCTCCTCACGATTCACGCTTGACGTGGTATACTGCCCGTCAGACCTGAATGCCTTGGTCTGTTGAAAGCTTGTCAATCCGCGGGCATACTGAATGGCTTCGATGGGGTCCCTTGCTGCGTTGGAGTTTTCGGTAGATTCATCCACCCAATCGTCTCCAGGAGCCCTAGATTGCGGGAAGAAACGCCACTGGTCATCGAGAAGAACTCGGACAAATAGTGTTCTGTCGTCGTCGGGGAAGAGGTGAATGCCCCCGGTCTTCATCTCGACTTCCTGAACTGTGTTGGAAGGTGTGCTGGTCATTCTCACAGCGAAGCAACTGATGGGAGAACGATTCCTATCCCTCTGCTCCCAAAGCAGGCATTCGCGCATGATTCGTCCCAAGCTCATCGTGCTGAGATCCTGGGGAGGA
The DNA here is from genome assembly GCA_038088815.1 of Boletus nobilissimus. NCBI lineage: Eukaryota > Fungi > Basidiomycota > Agaricomycetes > Boletales > Boletaceae > Boletus > Boletus nobilissimus. The sequence continues at coordinate 18,570 of JBBPJO010000160.1, read as the reverse complement.
TTCCACTGAACCGTCTCACCAATATCGCAGGTATAACCTTGAACCCGTATCCATTTCGACCGTACGCCCTGTGACCAATGTCAACGACAAGCCTCTTCCGATGTCACTGACACGCCTGACGCGCACCTGAACGAAATCCACGGCCCTGTCGAAACGTTTGAGGTATCCCTGAATGAAATCTTTCACGATGTTCTGGACATTCTCCTGCTGGACGCAGTCCACGAAAGTCAATTGGTCGCGGTCGGGTTTCCTGTACGGATCGAGACGCATGTACTTTTGTTTAGGGCTGCAAAGGTGGTGACTCCTTGAGAGGGAGGCTCGGCAGTGAACATGAACAGACTCACTTTCTATCAATCAGCACCTGCAACCGCAGATGTTTGACCTGAGTGCTGGTGGCGACAAGTTGCGTATGACTGATCAGCTTCCTCAACCTCTCGTCTTCGGAGGTGACTACGAGTCCAAGCTTCTTAATCATTTCTTCGATCTCTTGTTGTGAAAGGGTCTGGTAGTCATGTTGCTCTCTCAACCCCATACCGAGACTAATAAGCGCGAGCTCAGCGTCCTGGCCCCAGATGTCTTGTGCCTCGAGGTACGCAATCATGGAGGGGTTGCTGAAGCCAGATGTACTCGCTGCCATGAAGGAACCAAATCCGTCAAGATCAAGCGGGGGAAAAAGACTTGGGCATGAGGCAATTTTAAGAGTAGCATCTCGGATGCTCAACTGGCGTTCAGGAGTAATGACGGGGTCGGCAAGCCTCTCATATGAGCGGATCCTTTCAGCGTCGGCATCCACCGCAGTGGCTGTTGACACCACAGTGACGAGGGTCTGCAATGAAACACGGGTGAGCTTCGCTGGGTGTAAAACTATAGAAGGTTTCTACCCTGCATCTTCTGTTGTGCGCGGCGTCTGCAAGCATTGGCGCATTCACTTGCAAGTTCGAATCGCCAATGCGTGTCCGTGCTATGATTTCCTCCAACCGTAGACCAAAGCGACTGTGGTCGAAGGAGTTACCCAGAATAGCTTCAATGGTCCGTGCTTTACCGAATATTGCTTCCTCTACATCAGTGTAAGCCCTGATAGCCTGCTCGCAGGACATTTGGAGTCGACCGAGGAGAATGGCGATCAAACCGCCAGTGGCCGTGCCACAGGTGAGATCGAAGACATCGCAAGGGAGTGACGGCGCATCAGGATCCCCACTGTGTTGTTTCGTCAATTCTTCGAGGACGAGGAGCTGTGTGAGACCTCTAAAGCCACAGCCATCGATCGAGAGCACATTATGAACTGAAAAGATGGTCAGTCACGGATAGAGTGGAGCAATGGCCCTGATCACTTGTTCTCGTAGTTGACGACACTGCATGAAGCTGTTATGGGGGAAAGAGTTGTCTGGATGATCTAGAAGCAAGGCCAACGTATTTGTGGTGCCAACGCGTGTCGCTTTTGTGCGCCGCCAATGTACAATGTTGGGCCATACCAGATCTGCCTCAGACTCGTGCCAGTTCGGTCCTTCTAGAACCCATCCGCATAAAGACAGGTAAGGCTCTGCTAATAGCTTGGGGTCCAAGTTTCTATTTCATCACCATCATGGCATGTCCGAGTCGGATCCTGCGATACACGTACTAGCGCCATTGTTATGTAATCCATGCAATCCGAAAAGAAACTTCCAGGCGTGAAGTTAGTGTCCTCGCGGCTCGATCCGTTATCAGTTCAACATTAATGGTAAAAGTCCCCGTGTTAACATCGCTCTTGACGTCTCTGTTTCCCTGCCGAGTAAGTGTCGTCGATTAGGTTCAGGACGTCTCACTTAAAGTTGTCCCCCGTGGCCCCCCCCGTCTGAAATGATGGCTTGTAACATGTCATGAGTTGTTACTGAGTCGCTAGGCTGAACGTTGTACCCTTTACGTCAAGTGTATCCGGGACTGATGCTGATCTCAACGCACTACTCTCCATATGTAAAGCAGGGCCAAACGCTCGTTGTCTTCTTTACGGTGGAGGCTCTGACAACAAGACAGAGATTGCTACTGTTGTGCATACGGACGTCAAACATGACACAGCCAGCTGTTCGCATTACTGCGTGACACATTCCAACATCCAACGTTGAGTTGGGCTGTTCTGTGTTCAGAAAGCAGGTTGGCGGTGGTATGCATAAGATAATGACGCACCCACATTGCGAGGGAAAACGGAAACCTATATGTGATCGAGAACCAATGTTAGATGCAGATGCACAATTGAATATGAACTGGCTTGCGCTTTGATGGTTTGGTGCAAGCTGGATAGCCACAGCGCTTGCGGCGTTTCCAATCCTGCCTTGAAATAAGTGAATAACGTGGGCGACAAGGGGGAAAGCCACGTATGCGTCTCCCCTGGATATTACCACTTGGCAAAACGCCCGGCAACCTCTAGGTGTGTTCTTCGTATCGTTGACCAGTTGCCTTCAAAGTTGTTCGAACTTTTCCACTACGATTGCGGTGTCCCCAAGCTTCTGCTGTTGCGAAGGGGTGATGTCAGCCCCGTACCAAGGCTAATTTATTTTGCTGGTAAGAGGAACAAGGTGTGAAATGACGACTGACTGAAGCCGAACACGATAAACCGACCTACCTGAGAAATCGAAAGTTTGAACCGAGAATTCGGAATGGAGATAGGAGGGCTTCCGAGTCATGATTTGCTTGACCGCATGCTGGACCAATCTCGGTCGGTGTCGGCTACTTCACTCCGCCCCGCTGCCACCTGAGTGTCTCGGGCATCTGATTGCTAGTTTCGTCTGTGTGTGTGTGACGTATGGGAAAGACCTACAAGGAAAGTGGTTTGCGTATCCCTGGCACAAGGCGAGAAGTGTATACGGAAAGAATTCCTGTCCAAATCAGAGTGGCTCATCAAATCACGAGGTCCAATGCTTTGCTGCATCGTTGTGGCCGGCAGTAACTGCTAGCGTGTTCTAGATAGTATAAATGGTGGGGCTGGAAAAGAAGGGATCTATTCAGGCAGATGACGATACGAGAGGTCAGGTACTCCCGTGTAGTTGTGGAACGAGGCGTGTAAATAGGAGTGTTATCGATGGGCTGCAACGTTCCATAAAGACCGGAACACCAACCACTGTGGCGGTGAGCTGCGACAGGCCGAAAACGAGCAAGCCTATCAGTAGTTTACTCACTCATCCTCATCTCAAACGAGGTTCAATTGGTGAATCTTACCGCATTCCCAGGACAAGCTAGGTTTCATTAGATAGCAAGATCGTCGGGCATTGCCAGGCCGCCGGGTCCAAAGCCTAGATCCACGACGCGTCAATAAAAGAAAGCGTGTGGACGCACCGAGAATCAGTACACCATCTTCCTGAAGCTGGTGCCCTTCGTGGACCGAGCTGACATTGTACGATGAGTGAGTAAAGGTTTGGTTATAGGTCAATGATGTAGAGCGCTGATCATTTATTGAGACAACACAAGAACGATCGAGATCGAGGGGAGAAAGGCTGTACGCGCACTCGTTTTCTTGGATGATGGCATTGACAGGCGTTTTCTGAGTGGTGGCGACGATGGGATAATCCGAGAGTGGCGCGTGAGGGATGGAGTGGAAGTTCAAGCACAGCAGCTCACAGCGGGCGGCGGTGTCCAGGCGCTTGCTTTGTCGGGCGATCGCAAATTCATCGTCAGTGCTGGGGAGCGGGTGGCCATTGTATGGAACAGAAGTTCACGCCAGGGTCGAGAGACAGGAGAGCATTCATCTGGGATATATCAACTGGAAGACGACTCATGACATCGGACCACTCCAGCACAACAGTTCCGTGGTAGGGGTGAGATTCGCTCCGGACGGGCTTCGAATCGCCATCGCGACGTGGAACACCGACTTGTGAATTTACAATACGGACAATGGCCAGTTGCTCAGAACCATTTCGATGAGACTGCGCTGGTTCAGTCCTATCGCCTGGTCTAGTGATTCTCAACCATATTCAACAATGATCTCAGGCAGGTTCACGTCAACACGGGCACCTTCCTCTCCCAATGGTCAGTTCCTGGCACCGCAGCTGGCAACCATACGTCCATCGCCCTACCCAGCTATGGCAGGTTCATTGCTTCCTACGTTGGCCTCTCTCTCACACTTTGGGATACTTCCACACGTGCGCAATTTGGTCCTGTCTTCAACCATGACTCACGACTGAGCGGAATCGCACTTTCCTCGGATAACAACTATCTCATCACCGGTACCGACACCGGAACAGTCACCATACGTGATCTTAATGACATTATTCCCCTGTCCTATCTTGTTGGTCGAAGTGTTGCTCAGCCTATTAGGTGCATGGTCGACAAGTTGAGGCTCTTCGTGGCATACTTCGCGCCCTGGAATTGCATTCTAGTGGGTTCCTTGGAAGCCCAATCTGTGTCCAACCGAATGCCAACCCAATGTAGGCGGGTCGAACAGCACGACCACTCAACCCAACGACCACCCTCAAGCACAAATTATTCCGTTACGCATTTCGAATGGTACCTACCGCATTAAGAGCACCACTGGCAACGTATACCTCACGTGTCCACCAAACGCACCTGGTGCGGTTGTCGTCCAACAATTAGAACAATGTTTTTTCTTAATTGGTGATACTATGTGCTGGTTTCCGTTTTGTTACGGTAGACAACAGTGTGACAGTCAGTTTTGGATAGTGTTGTTTCTCCACAGAGCGATGAGTACTGTCCACACCGTGATGATCACTATGTGCATGTCCCCGTTGCAAGCATTGATCAAAGGCTTCAATTATGACTGGATTTACAATTGAATTTCTGTAATTTCGTGACGCATGACCCTTTAGTCCCAATGTCCGCAGCTCTTTTCCGAAAAGCACGTGAACCGTGGAACTCGGAAGCTGTATCACTTTGCTGACTAAGCATACCGGGGACCTGAGCGTGACGCCAGCTTGTGCATGCCCTCAAGTTCGGAAGGATCTCCAAGTCGGGAAGGAGCAATCTGGTTTCAACTCATTTCACCATCTGTCCTGCAACGTTCCCCATCAACATTGACACCATCGCTCTGGCAGCCTGCATCGCCCTCTTCATTGCCTGGGTCACTCTCTTTGCCCAACTGGCCTCTGGGCCTGTTATCTCGATACAGTGCGATCGTTTCAACGGCATGCTCGTGTCGGTTGTGGGACATTCTAGGATGCTCTGGGCATCATCCGGTGCGTGTGCTTCGCCTCCCAGCTCGCTTTGGTTCACCTGAACTGACCTGCTTGCCTCGGTCGGAAAGTGTTTGCACTGGCAACTCGAATAGGATTAGTAGTCTGGTCACGGTAACCAGATCTACCTAGTATCAGGCTGCTGAGCCCATCCGATGTCGATAGTGACCCTCTGCCATTCATCGGCGGTGAATCGTGTCAACACACCGTTGATCTGCGGTGTTCCTGGGTGCTTTGACAGGCTTAGTCCCCAATTCGAACTTTGTTCTATTACGTCTGTTCAAAAATTAAAATAAGTTCCCCGTTTCCAGATCTGATCACCATTCAGTTCATTGTATGCTAAGCTCCATGCAGCAGAATAATGCCAGGACAGTCCTGCCATTCAGTACCAACTCGAGACAGTACGTGGTCCTGGCAACTCCATTTGTTTAGTCTCGAACCAAATATTCTAGAAAGTGGGGTGTCTAATTTCCGTCACATCGGGCCCTTGGTGAGCTCCCAAAATGGGCATCAGTGTACTATGATAGCTAAGCGAGAACGATCAGCATCTACGAGTCGAGGCAGACTGTATGCGTTGCTAGAATCACCCGAAGTTCAAACTAGCAGGTCCAGGGCTACCCACTCCATGCCTGGGCTGCGTCAGGGACAACTGGCAGTAGTCGAATCACATCGACTATGAAAATCCTGGTGAGCACACACTGGCAGAGGCGCAGAGCTGATTCAAGCGGTTGGATCAGGACACTATATAACGAGTAAAAATCCACCGACTGCTACTAATATAGCCTACTTGAGAGGTATAATGGATGCCGACGACTTACCACTGCTCCTTCCACCCCATGTTTATCACAGGTTGATTAACATGGACCCATTCAGCGCATATGGCATATCATATGATGTCTTCACGCGCTCCACAGAAGATAATTTGCCGTATGGTTGGTACGCACATCGCTGTAAGCAGCTTCAAATCCATCGCAATAAGAAGTCCTACTGATGGCGGTCTTGTAGCGCAAACATATGCTGAGCTAGCTCGCATCTTGTTAGCATCAGGATTCAGGCGACACCAGGGCTCTGATTGGGCATCAGATGACAGCGACGCTGTCCATGCTTTCTGGACTATGCTTAGCTTGGCGATGGTGGAACCTCCTGGTAAATTCGAGAGTACCGTAAAGGGTTTGAAAGCGCACGAAATCCCCGATTGGGTGTTAGACATCACGGAGGAGATCCAGCTCGGTGGTCTCTACACACCCTTTCTACCCGGCCCAACACCAGCACGTCTTGTGCCACACGACGTCCCTTCTTTCCCACCTGTTGATCCTCTGATTCTTCCACGATACACCCGGCCGTCTCCCCAGGCTCTGGATGCAGACAATTGGAGAGTGTCTTTTTGATTGCCTTACGATACTACTACTTGTATATATGTGATTTTTGCCTACTTTCTGCATTGTTAGGGACTGGAGGCTGTCCGAGTCATTCCGACTTGAGCAATTCCCAATTTAAAGTTGAATGTTCTAGTACGGGTATGTGTTTTGCCGTGGCACGGTGGCGGCACTGCTAGTACTAGTAGTGGCCCGGGTCGCGTCACGTCCCATTTCGCCCTGCTCATCCACCTATCTCAACAGTGCACATTGATCGTGTCGTCGTCGTCGTTTTCCTGGCTCCTGAGGTGTTTCTTGACGCTGTGGGCATCATCTTGTGCCTCCGTTCCGTGATTCGGCTCGAAAGAACTGTATGCATCCGCCTGGTGATGGCATTCCGACATTAGCATTCCTTCACCATTCCTCCGTGACATACTGTGATGCTGTCACACCCCTGAAGCAGCGTGGCGACATGGCAGAAAAAAAAAACCCGTGGATTACAAGACTCCAGTGTCGAGTGCCCCTCCTGCAAGCTCGGACTGGGAAACTTGGTAGCGGAAGTGAAATGGACACATGTTTACCGTGAATTCAAGTCAATTTCGTCAATTTCACTGTTAATTAATTTACACTGTAATACATGGGTGAATTTGAGGTCAGAATACGGCTGAGTAAATCAGCTCGGTGAATTTCGAGCAATCTGAAATTCACCGTGAGCGCTCTAGGACTTGATCATCGCGCAGCGGCGGAGGCACGCATCAGGTCACCTGACTTCTGAGTCCTGTTGACCGTTGACAGATAAATTGTCTTCCCATCACACTACACAACCCAATAGTCTAGTCATGTATGAGTCCAAGCGTTACAAGCCGTACGATACTCCTTCTCGTTGGCCATCTCAACCATCTCATTCACCCCAACCACCTCATTGCTCATCCCACCCTCTTCCGTCCACCACCTCAGACGCTGACCAGATAGTAACGGAAACTGTTACCTACCTGGATCAACTTGCAGAGCATACCAAGTTTATTGGACAGCATCCTGAACACGAAGGTGTCTATGAGCGAGTCACCCAGCAAAAGCGAGTTGCTCCAAAGGGAACCAAATTGCCACTCGATGCTGATAAGCGGCAGCAACTTCATGACAAGATGGCAGCCCTCATTCGACAACCACCCACCACTGCAGAAGAGTAAGGTTCTAACTGCTCAAGTCCTAGTGTGATACTCACCATTTGTGAGCATAGTCGTCTTGTGATTTCCTCTGCAGCGCACACACTGCTTTTATTGCAGCGTGATGCTCTTCGTCGCCTGCCACCTAACCAGCTTCTGGAAAGTCTACAGAAGATTTATGAGCAAAGGTAATGTATTCTTTGTGTTCTTGTTAGTGGTCTGTTGACGCTACTATAGGGCTGCACAAAGGCGTGACGCTCAACAGACCCGACCCTCTAATCGATTGCTTTGTCTTTTCCCACCTCCTTTACCGCCTCTTCAAAGGCCACCGGAAGGCTACTCCGTTTCCAGCAATTTGAACACGTTACTCAATCTTCCGCCTGTTCCTGAAATCGTTGGCCGGCAGTTCCACATGGTTGACCCCACTCTTCATGTGGATCTCTTCTACCAAGTTCGCAGCATCGAAACCACTCCAGAGGGGTACAAGTTCTCTGTTCAGTATGAAGGCACGAGGTATGCTAACAATTTATATTCTAATGCTCGGGTTCTCACTTCGCTGTGCCACAGACACTGTGACTTGATTTGCATGGATGAGCTTAAGGGCTTACTACAGCTCAGCAAAATGGTATCAGTGGGTTCCGCCATTTGATGAATTCGTATATATTGCCTGTACCTGCATCACGCCCTTACGCATTCAGATGACCCTACTATATGCCCGCCCTATGTAGCGATGTCCGAATATTATGATACTATTATTGGCGCCCACTTCATACCACGACGTGCCAGCAACATTGAATATCTGTGGCAGAAGTTACTAGGTGCCCGCACGACGACACCATGACAACCACCACTTGAAAGCGTGTAGTAGTCTACCACCTAACCCCAACTTGAACTACCATCCGAGTCTGATCCGATGTTTACCGTGAGGATCGTGAAATCTAAGCGTCATGATGTCAGTGGAAGAGAGGGAATCACACAAAATAATATCCGTTGACCCTGCACACCTCCAAATCTTCAAATCTTTGACTTAGGGGCTACAGATATTTGAATGAACTGGGCAGTACAATTCAATTACATACGGGACAGACCAGTGCTACTAGAACGAGATCTCGCTCGATCGTTACGGTAAAGTGGGTGAGCACCGCCGCGGCGTCAGGTGTTCCTGGCCTGGCCCCATGCCAGGGCAACAAATGCATGTTCATTCCTGACCACTGCCGCGTCCCTCATACCCTGGTGCATATTATGCACGGGAGCATCGATGAGTAAGTGACAGGGGCCATTGAAATGGTTGATCACAAATTGCGATGAGGAGTGGGATTCACATGTAGTCCCGCCATCTCCCATTGCAAGGCCATCATGCACGGTGCGACGATAAGGTGTCAACCACACGATCCAAAGAAGTTGTCTGACTCTGAGGAGTCACAGTCGGTCACACTATCTCGTTGAGTTCTCTTGCGACGCTTAGTGAGCGTGGGAAAAGGTTGAAGGAGGCGACAATCTTCAGTCGTCCCTGCCACCGGATCCTTGTCAAGATCTCGAAGACGGATACCGTCTTGGACCTTCAGAAGGTCATCAACAATGAGACACAAATCGAAGTTGCTGCATGCACACTCGTTCTTTACAAGCCCAAGACTCCTGCATCCGTACCCTTTGAAGAACGTCTCAGCAAACTCATCCTCTCCAAGGACGGGGAGCCCTTGCGGAAGCTAAATACATTGTCCAAAGTTTTCCCGGAACCACCACCTGAGGACGACATCCATGTCATAGTGGGTATGTGGCTGAGGCGATCCAAGCTGACCCCGACAGTTGATTCTTCTTCTCCAGATGCGCCATCGAGGATTTTCTGTTGGTTACGAGAGGGTACTCTCGACTCCAAATTCGAGGTGAAGATTCTACAGACGGAGACCGTCTCTGACCTTAAAGCGGCCATCAAGAACAAGAGGCCAAATTCCAATGGCTTTTCGCGACGTGGATGCAGATACTCTACGCTTATTCAGGATTTCGGGAGACGACGATGAACAACGAGAGTGTATTAATACGACCGGCGGCGGTGAACTACTCTAAGGGAGTAGGTTGTCGCCCAACTTCCTGGGTGTGCCCGTTCTCGATCCTTTGCGTGTTGTTATCGACATTGCAGAAACCCAGAGCCCGACCCTTTGTGAGCGTTTCTCGTATTTCTTTTCTGGCTCAGAATGTCTAATGAATACGCCTTGAAGTTCACGAAACAGTCCCTCACGTCGACGGCATGGAAAAATACAAGGATATACTTCTTAAAGTGAAGGATTAGGGAACGGTGGATGAGTCCGACATCGAAAGCAACGGTATAGTGGAAGCGGAAAACGTGGCTGTCCCACCCTTTGTTATCACTTTTGAGAAGAAGTTGCTCCAGAAGCCACGTCTTCCCTTCGATGTACGCTGTGTTCTCGATTCGTACATGCCGTTCGATTTTGACCGTCAGGCATCAAACAACCCCGAGCAATATTTTGAGCCTTACCAGACCTTGACCGCCGGGGAATCTCAGGAGGAAATCCGCCATGCTAACACATCGGAGGTGTTCTATACCAGTGGCGTTGCGCAACCCGACTGGCAACTTTCTTGGGAAGATAATGACTTAAAGGAACCCATTATGGCCTCGATGTTCTTTGACGCGTTCCTTTATCCAGCGGACGTATGGAAGACCACTTGGAAGTGAGTGCTCCCTCCCTTAGCCCCCTCCATATTCATGGTCTGTCCAGAGATAAACGTTGGCCTGTCACTGTTGTCGTGCAACATGAAGGCGAGGCTTTACGCCAGTATTTTCCTAGAAGCGACTTTCTCATCTCAAACTCGGCTCTTCCTCGGCTGCTTGTGGAGGTTAACTCCACCCCCCAAATTCGGTCTCCTAAAGATCTTCAATGGATGCTTGCCACGGGGGCCTTCGTCGTTCGTTTCGCAAACAACTTTGTGCGCAAGCACAAGGATTATGTCCTCTGCACTTTCTTTATTGCGGCCAATGGTACCGCCACTCGCTATAACTTATTTCAGATCCCGGACGATGAAAAGGTATGCCGCCTTTGTAATGTATAAACGACGTAGGCTCACCTCTTTCAGGTTTATTACACGAAAAAGGATTTCTGTTGGGTGGCCCGCTTGGTCGCGTCGAGTTTGCACGCCATTTATACAACCTTCGTGCAGAATTAGACCAAAAAGAGGACCAAGATGCGAAGGATGCGGTCAAGGCGCTTGTTGACCAGGTCAAGAAACGCAAAATGAAGTCGATGTACACCAAGTCCGAGACTGGTCGCGGTAAGAAGCGTAAGCATACAGAGAGCAATCATAATGACCCTGCTGGTGGAGGGGGTGGAAATGGCCACAACGCACCGCTTAGAGCACATGGCTATGAGGTAGAACCGAAAATCATCATGGATGATAGCGGCGGCACGTTGGAGCCAGTTTACAAGGCCCCGGAAATCCCTTTTCACTTGTTTGCCATGCTGACGCTTAACGTCAGACGCCGGATCATATTCTCACTGTGTATAAACCCACAAACCCAAACAGGATGTTCATCGCGAAGAAAGTTCGGGAGGAATCGGACGAGCTCGGGATCTTGAAAATTCTCGATACTATGTGACCCAAGTCTGACCATGTCATCTCGTTGGTCGATTCGTTCGACGAGTGGGCCATTTTCCCAAGAATGACCACCATCGAGTACTACGTTGATCTCAGTCGTAAAGAACTTCAAAGCAAGGTTCCCCAAGTCTGCCTGGGTCTCGTCGAGGGCGTCGCGTATTTTCACAGGCTCTGTATCGCTCACAGGGATATCAAACCAGACAACCTTGTTGTCGACAAGGACTTCATAAAATAACAGAACTCTGGCGAATAGCTGATCCACTGTCAACGACCAAGATAGGCTTCGAAGGTGTATTCAATGGAGTGTTGGAATTGAGATGGCTGGGGAGCGTACATTGTTCAGGATGATATTCTTCGGGGACAAATCCCATTGACTATTAGGATTAGGAAGTCATCTGAGTCCAAGACCGTTATCATCGACAACTCTTTGCTGCGTTGATACCCACCCTCGAGGCCCTTGAACCTCAGTAATTTTCTACCTTCTTCTCCACGCGACACAACTGACTTTGGCATGACAGGATCCATGCACATGCGGGTACCGCATTGATCAACTTCTGTGAAGGCGTTGAGCGGGACGCACTTCTTCCGTACCTTGGCCTGATCATGGAACAATTACTCAAGCTACTTAATCTGGGTGCTGAATCAAGTAAAGTCGTTAAAGGATACATTCAAGAACAGGCCATGACTCTCCACCCTCGTCCTCCTGTGCACCATTGGCGACCACCTTCACCTCCCGCTCGTCCCCCTCGCCGAATGGACCGCCAGACTCGAGACGCACGTGCACACGGCGCCGCTCCCTACGTCGTCCTTGAAACTCGAGGACCTCGCGCTGACGCTTCTTCGACACCTCCGCGCACGCGCGCACGAGCCAACACGCATATTCGGGTTCGACCACGCCCGGATCGCATCCGACGAGGCGTGGCACGCCTCGCCGACATTGCAAGGAGGCACGAGAGCACTGGGACACGAGGACGTCGGACGATGGCTACAGCACTGACAGGAATCGGGCATGATGTCTTGACGCGTGGTCATGCCGGGTATGTACCTCGCTACATAGGATGCGTTGCTTGTATTACGTGGTCTCTGCAGCGCAAGATGAAATTCTCTAGGATAAAGCGCTAATAATAAGAGGACCTTTGACCCTCGTTCATATCACATTCGTAGCTTCAATCTACCGGCAGCAATTCGCCGGACCGTCGGTGCCTACTGCACTTTGGACTTTGGTGAATCGGTCATGTTTAACGATCAGACCTGATGCTTATACAATTGTCGAAACTCGAGCCCGAACTCTAGTGATACACGATTCGATGCACCAACATATCAATCCGCCGCTGACTGGCTGGAGGGTGCTCGACGTGTGGACTTTGTCTGTGATCACCAAGACGGAATGGAACGATAACCTGAAGACGTGGACCTTCAAGATCGCAAGATGGGAATACTGTGTAAAACCCTAAGGCGGATGCGTCCTTTTACAGCGGCCATGGGTTACCGCTCCTGCACCCCATTGACGGCGGAATGGCCTCTAGTTTTGACTCGCCCATACACGAGCGGTTGAACAACAAGTTCCGCAAGAAGCTCATCTGTATTTTGTCTTCCTACTTCCGCTCAAATGACTCACGAACTATCCAATTCTCGGTCATCGCATTCGACAACGGCGCACTGTTGCGAGTAGCAGCTGATAGGCTAGTCGATCTGTGAGTATGTCATCTCTTTGTCGTCAAGTAGATGGGGCTGAGGTCTCTCTGTTTTAACAAGTGTTGACAACAGTGATGGCTGCGAGCACGCAGACGGCGTTGTCCTAGTTACATGAGCAATGGTAGGCATCATTGTGTCCCTCATTTCGCTTAATGGCATCCTATACAGCATTTGCCATTGTCGAGTACACGACAAGAGCACCTGAAACTCACACAAATCTATCCCCCCCCTATCCATGTAAGTACTCACCCCAACTCCCCAGATCCGCTGACTAACTAGTACTATAGCCGCCATCGCGAGCAACTCAGGGACCGGAAGATGACGTAACTGGAGACGATACGCACCGCAGCCTCACGACCTGGAGAAAGCGGCTTGAGAGATGAAAAGCAAAACAGAAAAAGACCACGTACGAAGTACCTTATCCATGTATAATCTCTCGGATAACGTGAGTAGGAGATATGTTTCTGGAGGTGCAGTTGAGTTTTTTTCAGCTTTAACGTGAAAAATTGTGTGTGAGGGCTGGAGACGTACGAAAGAAGGTGAGGCCGTAGTGTCGATGGAGGGTTACTTGAGCGAACGCAAAGAGACATACCGTCACAAGTGTCTGCTTGCTGTTGCATCCATGACAGGGTCCAGTACACATAGCGTTGTTATATGTGCACATGCTCTGCGGTACTTGGCCTTCTTCTTGGGCTCCTTTGTTACAGGCTAGCTGATGGTACTAGCAGGTCGGTTATCGGTTAATACCCTGAGAAAGCTGCCTTTCTTGCCCTGTGGAATCCGTCACTGTACTTTCTACTAATAACCTGGGTTCACCAATGACCGCCGTCTGTGAACGAATCAAACCGTATGTTGCCAGTATTTATCTGCTGCCTTGGCTGACTGATCTACATTATGTACTCAGCTGGGCTCTTAGTTGTCTTGAAGGCGCCCAGATGAGCCTAGCAATGGCTTCTGCCGCTTCAGGATCCCAGCCTCTTCAAGTGTGCACGATTATACATGATCCAGAGGCATCTGATATATATCTGTGAGTTCACTATATAATCATTCCCAACGCTGACGCAGATAATCTGTGCATAGAGTTACAGACGGCACGCATGGCCTTCCAAGGTCAGTGCTGCCCACGCTAAAAGACTTCCTTCACCTTGAGCTGTCGGGTCGATTGCCGAAGAACTTAGAAGGTGTTAGTGAGGCCCAACCTCAAGGAAACATAGAGGACGAGGAACCCCTTGAAGAAGAAGATCGTTTGGCAGAGTTGAGCCTAGAGCTGGAGATAGAGGAGTTAGCGGCAGATGATCCGGACGTGAAGGCCTTGGAAGAAGGTAAAGTTTTGCTACTTAACATCTTCTCTGAATCTATATCCGCTTCGCCCGTGTAGACGAACTGGTTGCCAACATCACAGCAATGACGCCGCAGGAAGCAGAACTATCAATCGTAGAATCAGATCCCGAGGAAGATTTCGCAGAAGATTTCGCCACTGTTTCTAGCTCAGCTGAAAGTAATCATGGGGATGGGGATGACGAGGATGAGGATGTCAAAAGGATTACTGCAGTCAGTTCAATAACTTCTTGCTTCGTGGACGAAGCTGATGCTATTGACCACCACAAGGACCAACCTCCGCCTGCACCCACCAGAAGTACTCGAGTCACTCGCAGCAGTCAATGCCAAGTCCAGGCTCCAAGCAAAGTACCACATAGCTCAGCTGACGCCATTGACCACCACAAGGACCTGCCCCCGTCTGCACCCACCAGAAGTACTCGAGTCACTCGCAGCAGTCAGCGCCAAGCCCAGGCTTCAATCAAAGTACCACATAGCTCAGCTGACGCCATTGACCACCACAAGGACCTGCCTCTGAGTCCGTCTGCACCCACCAGAAGTACTCGAGTCACTCGCAGTAGTCAGCACCAAGCCCAGGCTTCAAGCAAAGTACCGCATAGCTTTGTGACAACTTCTCCATCCACTGAGGAGGAAGACGAACCTCCCCTTCGTCCAGCCGGGTTGCGAGCTCCAGGTGGCAGAAGACGACTCAGAACACTGAAATCCACCAATATATCAAACGTCATCAGTTCTCCAACAAGTGCAGATGAAAGCCATCGCATTTTGCCCTTCGTTCTCACCGATAAACAGTGCAGCACCATCGAGAAGCCTTCTGCCATGTCCGCGTCCGTTAATACCGATGTCTACATGAAAATTGCATTTAATGTCGACTTGGAGAAGGTTCCAGGTCGTACACGACAGTGCTCCTCTGACATTCAAACAGGCAAGTAAGTGATCGTCTCGCTATATTTATGGGCTTGAGTCACTGAGCTTCGAAACAGAGTGAGCCACCAGATTCGGGGGCCACCTGTCATGCAGGACAGTGCTGCGGCCCCAGCTTCAAATCTTCTCATCAAGGATCCCGACCTACATAAGATTGGCTGCCATTATCTGGAAGACTACGACATTATTGTCTGCCAGAACCTTAATGAAGACACTGGCAAGCCGTGTGGTTATGGAGTCCCACTTGGTTCGTTGCTATCGCACTGCTGGGGTCCAGATAAAGTGGCTCTGAGCGATAAATGTGATCGGGTCCTACATCGGATTCAGTTCTGCAAAAAACGTAATACCCGAGGCGGACGACAACCCCATTATGATCCCATCCAGAAGGCCTTTCTCCATCGTATCCTTGAAAGACACCCCAACGTTGTCGTTACCGTTCAGGAAATACGGGATCTCCAGATGAGACTAGATCAATTCGGACCCATAGCCCATATAGGTGAACCAATCCAAGGGTACAAATGCAAGCATTGCAATTTCGCTACGTACGATACTGGAAGGAACACGGATGAACCGTTGCCAATCCGAGAGCATTGGCAGCATCATAGGCGAACCTCACCCACTCAACATAAACAACCTCCACGCGGGCAGGATCTCAGGTATACAAAAGAGTTTGAGGCCTGCACTGTCCAGTCATTTGACCGCGATAAGTGTAATGCACTATGGCTGCCTGTGCCTCCAGGCTGTCCCGCTACTAAGCAGGCGGATCTGCAGAAATCGTTTATGGAGTTACTTTTCTCTGGTCATCAAAGCTCTGAGTTGAAGATTGCAACCTCAAACGTGGACCGCAAGGCTGTTCTACCCTTCTTCCTGCAAAACAAGGCCTTTGACCTCATTCTCCCACTCAACCCAAACCAGATTGCGGAGCTGATCAAACTTCCTGGCAAGCGAGAATCTGGGTTTCACAAACTCAAGCTAGCCGTTGTGAAACGGTTTGAAGGGTTATGTGAGGAGATCCCAAAAGCTCCAGATCAGCTCAGAGTGCTTCTGGTTGCCCCAAAGCCGTGGGTACACCCTTTTCCCCTCAAACACTGGCTAACGATGGTTGCCAGAGGAGAGCGCGGGATGCTGGAACGCTTCAACCGCCCATTTCGGACAAGCACAATCAAAGCCTATGCCTTAGAGGAAGTAAAACTACTATGCTTTGTCTTACGCTGCATCAAACAGAACAAATACACTATTGGCGGCTCAGAGTCCCCAGTTCCATCGGAGGATGGACTTCTGATTGGGCTGACCAACCAACAATTCAAGAGTTTCCAAGCTCTTTCGCAAGCCCTCTTGTCGGAGTCGGGTGCTCCTTCGAAAGTTGACGCACTCCTCAATGATGTTCTTTGCAGCATATACATGCCCGATAACTGCTTCGAAATGCTCGAAGATATTTTCAGGAATCCATCCACTGTTTATGTCATACTACGTTCAACCCGACCTCAAGGAGGCTTCGCAAACCCGAAGGACGTTACTATCCACTATGCCCGCATTCAATTTGGCATCCGCCTCACAATCATGGCGACCATACTGGAAAGGTACCGTCAGGTCAAGACCACAAATGACAGCCATGCTGGCCTTCAAGGTAACACTGATCCACAGTATGTCGAGTTCATGAAGTAAGTTTATCTACTTGCGGTGCAGGTAGTTGCCTGGAGACTAACCTCTTCAGCTATCTACAGAACACCACCACACGTTGGGGATCACAAGAGCATGCATCCCCCCTTTCTTTCGCACGCGGATGTATGAGAGCCATGAGCCGGGTAGCCCGACAAGCCCCATCTGGTCAGACCGTGATGTGGAGCTCTGATGCTACCAAGATCACAGTTCAGAATCACACTGTGATTATCTCGGAGTACATTGACCAGGTACAGAGCTCTCTTTCAGCACTGGCCCATAAAGTGGATTCAGAGATTCTGTTTGGAATCGAGTTTCCCTCAGACTCGTTTGCCCTTCCTAGCGAGACCAGCGAGACATACGATATGCAAACTCCTGGTTTTGGAATGTTCACACTTAGCGCTGAAACCACTGGCTCTGATCACCATCCCGCTGGCTACTTCCTCGAGCAACTCTGTCAGAATGGTGTTCTCTGCTCACGGCGAGGAGATGAGATTATTTGGGATATCAAATCCGTCAATCGGTGGCTGTTGGCTATTGGCGAGGCATGGTCAGAAACCCTGACTTTAATGCACTTGCTTGCTCTTCCCGGCAGGGGAACTGAAGTTAGCAGCTGGCAGTATGCCAACTCCCCCACTAGCCCTCGCCACCTATTTCTATCCAAGAGTCTAGGCACTCTAATGACATACAGCAACTATAACAAGACTACGGCCATAACTGGACAGCACAAACATATCCTACGTGTTGTCCCATTCTGCCTTTCCACTACCATCACTAAGCTTCTCCGTATCGTCCGTCCAGTGGAGATGTGCGCATTTACCAGCCAGGTGACTGGAGACAAATTGGAATTACAAAAGGTTTACAACACGTATATGTTCCTGTCCCACGGAAAGGTCTGGGACAGTAACGCACTATCTGCTTGCCTTCGGAATTGGTTTCTTGAGAAGCTAAAAGTACCTTTTGGCCTTCACCTCCACCGACATTTCGCCCAAGCCCTTCAGCGTATGTTTCTTTCATACAAACAAGATGATGGGCTTGCCAAGATAGCAAATCTGGTCATGGGCCATGGTGGTGAAGTCGCTGATCTTAACTATGCTCGTGAGGCTCAAGACCTCAGCCTGGATACCTCGATGCGTAAGAGGATGGAACAAGTTGGATCTGACTGGATTAAAAAAGTACACCAGGTAGAGGTTTCTCCAACTCTAGCTCCAGACAAGGGCGAGGACTAGCAGTAGTAAGTGTCAGTACCGTGTAGCTAAATTGCAATAGGGCCGAATACATAATGCAGTCGCTCGGAGTCTCAAAGGGTATCATATCAGTGTGTAACGTCAGAGGAGTATGTACTGAACGACAATAAAATGGAATCCTCGCGAGCATAAATGTGATCCTAGGAGCCAGACGTCAGACCCGCTGAATGCAATATGAAGCCGCTTACAAAGAGTGCACCGAATGGCTGTCGAAGACAGGCAGCGAGCTGTCGGGTCCACATCTCCTTGTCCATTGATGGCATACGAATGGGAGCATGGTATGACAGCAGTTGAGGTTCAAAGAGTGCAGGAGTATACTGGAAGTGGTTGCGGTGGTTCTGTGTTCAGAAGGTGCAGGAATATTCTGGAAGTAGTTCCAGAATAGAGGCTTTGGGAAGATTCTAATAGTTCCTAGGGTATTCCCGCT
>JBBPJO010000159.1:0-23396 GCA_038088815.1 Boletus nobilissimus | reverse complement strand
AAATCAGGACATCCGGGTCAAGGGTCTTGGTAGTCGTGAATAGTCGAGCTGCAGTGAGCTGACTTGATGCGAAGTTGGCGAGGTGGTTTGGTAGGGATTTAATGATCGTCGAGCGGTAGTCCTTTTCATCGATCTCGACACCAACAGCGGCTAATTCCTCCCACTTTGTTCGCAGCCCATCAAGGAATTGTCGGACATCTGCTCCTTTCACAAGCCGTGATTCGAGAAATTGTGCCCGCAGATCTGTTTGTGCATATGCACCTTTCTCCGTATATTCCTTGCTAATCTCTTCCCACATTTCGGCCACAGTTGCCTTCTTCTGGATTCGCAAGGCGGTCGAGTCCGGAATTCGCTGAGCAAGTAAGTGCTTTGCCATTCGCTCGTCCTTTTTCCACTTGTTGACTTCTTCCTGCTGTTCTGCAGTCATAGGGGCAGGATGACTTGGGCAGGTTGTGGTCCCATCTAAATGGTCCCATAATTCCTTGGCCTCGACAGCGACTTGGAAACGAAAAGCAAAGATTGCCCAGTTCGTTCCCTTAACGTCAAGCTTGGGAACATTACTTGGAAGGGTGTCGGTGGTGACAGGGACGACGGACATGATGGCACGGTAAGCGATTTGTCTTGATCAGAGTTCGGGAAACTCAGGGCTCATAACCTGAGAGAGTTGGAGTAGGGATGACACACGAGGGCTGTCGAGGGACAAGACTATGTACGGATTAGCTCGAGTAGGTAAATGATTGATCAATGTAACTCACCTCAGTCGTCGTGTGTGAACAACAGACTGAGGTGTTTCGGTAAAGCGAAACGGTTTATATACGAAAGGATTGTATAGTAACAAAAAGGGGATAAAAGGATCTCGTCGAGATCCGGGCACAGGACTAGGTGAAGGATTAAATACGCGTAGCAGGCAATGCGGTCATACAATGTATCTACAATAGAGAACGTACGCGAGAATGTAGTGAGTGCGTGCCGTGTGTGTGCCGGTTATACAATCAGTCCGACGTTGTGGCTGCGCGCGTGATTGCTAATTCTAACATGCTCATCCTCCCACTCCTTCAGACCACCCTGAGGAGAGCAGTCCTGCTGCTGGGGATGACCCCATCGAGGACGCGGATGTCGATGATATCCCTGCCATCTCTTGGAACGTGGCTGCTCAGTCCTCTCCTTTTCCCTCTGCTTCTGCCCCTGCAGTCGGGCCCTCCTCCCCGGCAGCTCCGGGCCCTGTTGAGCATGTCAACCTTGCACAGGCTGCAGCCCTTGCAGAGAATGTTCTGGGAGTCACATTGGTTCCCCCCTCAGATGAGGAGGGCGCCAGCTGTTACGATTTACTCTTTTCTCTACTTCTTTCTAGTGATTAAAGGTCCAGTCTCAAGACCGACGAAAAACCGAAATGGAACCGGACTTTAACCATTTACGACCGGACCATTGAGAACCGATTTTTTCAGTCTTTGTTGGTTTTGGTTACAGTTACAGCAATGGCTGGCATTTGCAAAGACCGCAAAAGACCAGTTAAGACCAACTACATTATTGTCATGTGACTACCATAGACTATGCATACAAAAACTACTCCTCGATGTTACTACCAGTAAGATCGACCTTGGTCACGGTCAACTCTTTGTCGAGCTTGTATAACTCCTTGTACTCCTGTAAATAGATGTCCGTTACCTCGTTTGAATTGATGGCTGCGCGATCAACAATCGACTTCCGCCATGTGCACTTGAGAATCTGAAGTTCTTCAAACTTCTCGGCACCCAAGCGTGACCGGCGATCAGTGGCGATTTCTGCGCCAGCTGAGAACAAGCGTTCACAGGGGACCAAGGATGCTGGAATGGCACAGATGTCTTGTGTGATCCGCGCAAGGGTGGGGTAGATGGTGGCGTGTTTCGACCACCAGTTGACGATGTCCATATTCTTCATGACGTCCTCCGGTAAATCAGCAAGGTAGCGCCGCAGTTCGGCTGCCCATCCTAGCCGCATTGCACCATGCCTGGCTTTCTCAACTAGGCCCCGGCAGTGACAGTCAAACTCAGATTCAAGCGTGTCATCTTGCATGTGAGTATCGGCATCCAAGTCTGTCGTGCCCTGGCGCACCGTGCGGGCATCTTCCATCTCCTGCCAATAGTCTTGCATGGTTGACTCAATGATTTTGAGCGCCTCATCATGCCAGTTTTTGGCATTATGATTTCCCGCAGCAATTTCCTTTGCCTGTTCCTCAGCACCGCCCCATGCCATTTTGATGTAATCTAGCTTGTAATACAGATGGAGAACTGTGAATGCAAGGAGTGAGCGAGGACACCGAGGGGGTGAAAGACAATGTGAGAGCTTACCGAGTGCAAGTACAGTTTTTTTTTTTTTACATACACCGGCTTGTCGTCAAATCGATTGTAGTATTTCATAACCTTGTCGATGCCGTCCTGGAGCGCGTTCTTGAAAATCGAGTACCTGGGACTACCTAGTTTCTTCTCCCATGCCGACAAAAGCTCTTCGATCTCTGGGATTGCACACCAGAGTGTAGCGCAGCTCTCATCCGAGAATAATTGTTGAATGTTGTTTGCATCCTAAGTTTAGGGCCGGGACTTTAGGCTGAATCGTCGTAGGTATGAGAACTAAGTACTTACAGCAATGACAGACTGTGTTTCGTTGACGCACTCCCAGTCCCTCGTTGCTAAAATGAACTTTGTCCATGGGACATGTTTGACTTGTCCGTTGTGCCGAATTGTGGTGATAGGGCCATAAAGTTCATCGGCCAAGTTAATGAACATATTGATAGGCTGAATCAACAAATCA
Source organism: Boletus nobilissimus (assembly GCA_038088815.1). Taxonomy (NCBI): domain Eukaryota; kingdom Fungi; phylum Basidiomycota; class Agaricomycetes; order Boletales; family Boletaceae; genus Boletus; species Boletus nobilissimus. The sequence continues at coordinate 20,609 of JBBPJO010000159.1, read as the reverse complement.
ACGATCAGTATATTGCATAATAAATCAATCTACGTACCTGGTGCAGTTCATGAGCTCGACCGAGCATTCCGTCCGCCGTACCCCACCGAATGTTGCTGTGCAAGGGAATTGCAAGAGGAGGGTCGATGCCGCACTTGCCTTGCAGCGTTTCGAAGTACTCGATGCATTGCCCTAAACATTGTATCTTGATTGTGAGTGTGCGAATGGTGGTAACGACATCCAGCAAGTTGTTGAGCATACGATTCTGTGGAAGGGTAGGGTCGAACTCCCAAATGGATGTTGCTGTGTCGACATTAGAGATCTTTGTGACAGTAGAGGGGACAGAGGTGATGGCAAGGTTGATGATGTGTGTGAGACACGTGAGGTGATTTGTGTCGGCATTGAATGAGTAAATTTGACGACGATGGAGAAGACGTTCAGTGATGTCAGCTGCTTTGTCATTTGAGGTGGCATTGTCAGCGGTTAGACAAAAGAGCTTGCTGGATGTTGAGGTGATGATTCCGGCCCTCTCACAAAGTCCAATGAAGTGGCGTGCTAAGTTGTCCCCACTGTGCATACCTGGAAAGGCCCAGAAAGCGATAACTTGTGAGCGTAAAGACCACTTGTGAGAGTTGGTGTCGGCCTGGATCCAGTGTGCCGTGATCCCCAAAAATGCCGCCTTTGTTTGCTCGATGGACCAGAGATCCATGGTGGTGGAGATACGACCACTGGATGGTGACTGTTTCAAGTTTGAAAAGAGTGAGCGGCGGCAGTGCGGCATGAACGTTTCGAAAAGAGTCACGAGCGACTATTACTACTAACCTGAATTTCCACCTTCAACTGCTTGATAAAGTCGATGAATTCATTGTGAACGTATACACTGATGTCATGGGTGGATGGTATGTCGGCTTTGGTAGCATTTGGCCGCATTGCTACCAGACAGTTTCGAAACGCTGCATTATCAGCCACCGCGAGTGACTAATGTCTCTATTAGTTCAATAGTAATATAGTATCTCAGACTGTGCCCTTACCTGGTCATTGCACACAACAAATTGCGCAACGCACTTCAAGACCTCTTCCCTTGAAAATGACCATGGACCGGCCACACGATGGAACATGTTGTCAAGTGTGGGCTGGTCACTGCCTTCAAGTTGCTTCTTTCGCTTCCGCTCCTGCAGGATATCACGCGGGACCGCGTGGTGATTCTCAGCAATGTTCTGCTCTCTACATTATAATTCGTACAAAGCATAGTGTGAGTGAATGTGTGCGCGGCAAGAGGAATTCCCCCCAACATGAAAAGCCTTTCATTTACCAAATTTCTGACAGTACACCTCGTCCTCCCTTTTACATTTCAGTAAGTCACTTGCCACATAACAATGTTGTAACTCACCTGCAGATGAGACACCAACGCCCTACCTTCAGATCACTTTTACCGTCCGCACCAAGAAATTTGACAGTCACCCGGTCCGAAAATATTGTAAGTAAATCCTTTGTATTTCGCTTTTTGACATTGCGAGCGGCCGCTGGTTCACCATGGTGCTCATCTCGCACGTCATCCTGGACGTTACCATCAGTATATTGATGTTAAACAATTTTTTTCTCAGCACACCATTTCGTCTACATCGGTTCTGCGCTCCCCCCTAACTTTGTCACGGTCGACGTCATCGGCATCACCCTCTTCAACGTCGACTTCTTCCATGTCACTGGGACCCTTCTCGGGGTTCATCACCTCCTCCAATGGGGTCAAGCTTGTGCAGCGCTGCCTCTTGTAACGCACTGCGTAGTAGTGACGTAGCGTGCTGCAATACAAAGAAGAGTTTGCACGTAAAGGAGAGAGAGCAAGTGATGAGTAGAGGAATCCTCGAGGAGCGATGCCGAGCTTCAAGACGACGCGAAGCCTAAGCTGGTCTCACCTATCTAGGAATCTCGCTAGACTCGGTGGTCACTAGAAACTACACTGGTATTGCGTAGAACTAGCTTAGGGAAATTACAGGAGGGCGAGAGAGCACCCTTATATATGGTAGGCCCCTTCTAAATAAGGAAAGGATGCGCAGCATCCGCAGTCACTAAAATATGACTTGATGCGCAGCATATGAGTCGTAATGAGTCACGACGAGTCAAAGTGAGTCATGACGAGTTATAAATAGAAAGCTATGCCGCAGGCAATGAAGTCTGAATAAGGCGACTGCAGCGGAACGGAAAGGAAAGCTAAATAGGGTAAAGGTGGGGCGCCGTGTGAGACGGAAAGAGAAAGAGATTGGGAGACGTATCTGGTATAATGGAGGACGACTCCATTACGAATACAACCGCGTACGGTAGAGAGAGCGAGACTAGAGGACGAGTGAACGAAAAGTGTAATAGAAAAAGTGTACCCCCTCGTAATCCGTAACACCTCTTTGCATCTGCGTGGTGCTTTTTACCACCACGTGGACCTCGCTCCTCGCCATCGCTATTGGATGACGACAAACTATCAGTGGCTGCCATACGTTTCTTTCCCTTTCAAGTGCGGGTGGACTTTGACTTCGGAGGGCGGGATCAGGTAATTTGCATTTCCCGAGCCTTTTGAGTCTGAACTCGTTGGCGGCTAGACTTTCAAGAGTCAGGTGGTCCAGGCATTGTCAAGGATTGGCAGAGAGGGGGAGAGTCTATAGAGCAGACAATTTTTTTTCGCCTTTACCAATCTTTTTATATCAAATGCCATGCTGCCTACATGTGAACAGTGAAAGACTGGTTAGGACCAGTCATAACTGACATCGTGACCGACAAAGACTGATCGTGAATGGTTCGGTTCAGTTTTCCAGCCAAGGTGAGTTTTGAAGAACCAGTTTTGGTTTGGTCTTGCCAAAAAAGGCAAGAAAACCGAACTGAACCGGACTTTTAAACACTAGTGAGGATGGAAATAAAAACATACATATTCACGTAGTATCCCACCCAATCATCAGTTTCGTTGTGGTGTCTGGCTACAGAGGGGCCTCTCCGTAATAGCTGATCGGTGCGACCATCGGTGAACGCGGGTATGAGATGACACCCACGGATCACTAGAGAGGGATCCAAGAAGCCAAAGGCAGGGCTATCACCTTGTTCTGGCATGAAACCAACTTTGGGAAGTGTGCACTGCCTGAAACCCCACTTATGGCCAGGATCAATTCCAAGCCAACGGACCCACAACACCTCCAACATTTCCTTCAAATAGCCCACGCCATCTGGACAGAAGTGAACCTTGATGTGAAATGCCTTCAACAGCTGGCAATACCAGAAGGGGTGACGGTCAGGATCATCTTCCCTCGATCACATCATAGGGAAAGAAAGGTGGTTTGGCCGTAGGCAATCATAAGCCCTGCAAACATCGTAGGTGGTGTAATTGATCTGAAGGATTTTCGATTCCATGACATGTTCGAGGTTCAGGAGTTGCAAACTGTTGCGCTGCTCTGGCGTGAATGAATGCTCATCACCATCGAAATCAAGGTTGTACAGTCTCGAGAGCATGTGGTCCTTCAGACACCTCATAAAATTCGGCTATGAGGCATGTAAGCAGGAAAATGAGAGGTGCATGTGGCAGATTCACTCACCTCAATCACAGGATCATCAGAATGTTCAGAGAGGAACAGTGGGAGGCTAAATGTGTTGTCTTTTCGGGGTTGACTTGTCATTGAGTGATGCAATGCAGGCGACACATCAAGATCCTGCAGATCTGGCCCCGGGAATTCCTGGGACACTTGCTGTCTCAGCAAAGTGTGATGATGCTCTTGCTTGCTAAATTGTTTGTGAACATCCTTCTTGTTCGAGAGGGCATATATATTCTTGATCATACGGTGGGCCAGCTTACCCTATTGAACCATGACATTAATTAGTAGGTAGATGAAAGGAACCCAGCAATTGATGCACGACTTGAGTGGTGTATGAGTCTGTTGTGACAAACTTCTTTATCATATCAACATAATCACCCAGAATGTGAAACTTGTAGATATTGAGATTGAACGACTTTGGGAGCGAGGTGGATCTTGGCTCTTTCTTTCGATGACTAGCAGCGTGGTCAGCCATTTCTCTCCTCTGTCGATTGCTGCTTCGTTTGGGAGTTCACAAGTGTGAAATGTGGGACATGTATGTTGTTGGAAATGACGTAGATGATCACTAAGGGATCATAAGGATTGCTGAAGGAGGGCCAGGGACTCGTCCATGTGCATCTGAAGTTTAGCCAATGCGTGCCATTCACAGAGTCGGAACAGAAGTTTTTGAATGCTGGAGTTGTGGATAGGAGGAAAGAGACCTTCAAAGATGGGGATGGTGCACTGGTAATCAAATATCGGGCTCTGTGAGTCCAGCAGCCACCAAGCTAGAAACCACAGTACCTGGAGCACCTGCTCAAAAAACCATGCTGGGCGTTGACTTGTGTCTGCGACGTCCAATGGAAAACAATGGATTGTGCTGAGACTGAAAGAGGATATTTGCGTGAACCTAACAGAACATATGTCAGAGACTGATTCGCAAGAGGCATCTTGAGCTCACCGTTCATTAAAAATCTCAATCTTGCAAGGATCAATAGCGTTCAATATGCGGAGCAAGTGTTTCAGAACAGCCTTCAGGACACCAAGCTCGAACTCATGGAGGAAATCCACAACCAGGTGGGCAAACAGATCAAAGCTGAAGGGGGATAGTCATTTGCAAAAAGCATTCTGTGGTGCATCGTAAGGTCACTCATTGAGAACATCAGTCGACAGAGAGTGCATGTACCAGAGTGGGAACCAGGGATTCGTTTTTGAGAATAGTTTCTATGGTGACACCCTTCAAAGGCTGGCCAAGGACATAGATTGACTGTCAAGCGGATGTTACCTTCTCAACAAGATAGGTCCTGGCTTGAGACAATCTTGCCACCAAGTCTCTGATGAATCCCATGCGATGGAACATCAATTTGGGGACCAGGCAACGAGGGCACAGGCAGTGGCCTTTGTCGCGAATGGTGGTGAGGAGGACCCTTGTTACTATTTAGCCTCAAGACCACAAGCACATGAATTGACAACTTACTTTTCTGGATAGTCAGCAGAGTAAGTGAGTATCCTCAGGTATACTCTCCTGAGGATGCCATCAAAGCATTGGTTCTTGTAAGCGTCAACAAATTCATCATCAAGTAGAATATTCCAGACTCCTTGGAAGAGTTCTCGCTTGCAATGAGTAAAGACGTCACGGTTGTCCTTCTTGTTAGAGATCGAGGATATGAACTCCTTGATGGATTCAGGGAGCTTGGTTACTATGGTAAGGACTTCTGAGTGAAACAGGAGAGCGCATTCCATGTACCGAAGGGATGAAGGCAATGGGATGACAACACCCTGACTGTGGGTTGGCTCGAGCATATTTGGAGAGGTTTCCAAAAAAAAGATAGATAGGCCATGCACATGCATGACCAAACTGTGTGAGTCGAGTGGAATCAGACCAGAACATCAGCCCTGCAACAACCCTTTCTAGCTTGCAGCCATCACTTCTTCTCTGTTTCATTATCTCATCCTGGGCTTGAATCCATTCGTCCAAGGTGTAGACTTCATCATAGACACGCTGCTCATGACCAGCTACAGGAGACTTCCAGACCTTCTTGAACAGGGTAAGATGGAACCACTTTGACGACGCCTGTGCAAACACCACACACATGATGTCAGTGATCAACCTGTAATGAAAGCCGTCCACAGAGAATGTCCTTCCATTGCCTTCTTTATTCTTTTCCCTCATAGGCACCGAGATTTCAATGGTTGTGCATCGCCACCCATCAATTCCGAAGGGATCATGCTGAGGGATCAGCTTCTGGGCAGCATCCATCTGTCTGGTTTCCCTGGAAGCATCAAAGTTTCTCAGGTTGTCAATGTTGAAATCCAGGGCTTGGAGAACATCTTGGACTAGCCCAGTGACCTCTGAATCGGACTTGTGAGTACTACCACTCTCTTTCCATCTCATGAGCCGCCAGACAGAGATGTTGGGCCAGGGCCATGGCGGAGTGTGGTCCACATGTTTTCCCTCTCCTAAACTGAGTTTGACGGTCTCATTGGCTCGAGACAATTTGTCAGCGGGGAGGAATGTCTCAGGATAATGTGAGGGGCGATGGTGGTAGGTACATGTGATGCCGAAATTGTTGAATTGGGTATGAAAGGAGTTGAAGATGTGCAGGAACATGTGTGGCAAGATGGATTCAGAGGGGGGAAGATTAACTTCGACCACAGGCAATGGAGGGTCAGGCAGCAGGTCTTGAAACCTGGCAGGGAGTCATCGATTGTGGGGTGGGGGCTGTTGTTCGGGTGTGGAGTTGACAGGGCCATCAGGCATAGATGGCACAGGCGGTTCAGGGAGGGCAAAGACAGGTGGAGATCCATATGTGTCTGGGTGGTTGGCATGCAGTGATTCACCCGATGTGCACTGGAAGAGAATAGAAAAATGATTAAGTATTCTGTATCACATGAAGCAGAGCCAAATTTACCTTGCCAACCACATTGGTTGCACTGTTCTTTGGGATGACTGATGCATTCTGTGAATTGGTGCTCTGGGATTGAAGTAAGCACATCGACCAATGTAGGATTCTCGACACATACTTGTGAATCTTCTCCACCCTGTCTTATCTGCTTGTTTGGGGGCTCCTCGGTCAAGTGGAAGGTTGTGTTCACTCGCACGACTTGGTCCTCGAGCGCTGTTACATAGATGGAGCAAATTGCTTGATGTTGCCTCAAACCCCTGCTACTGTTGAATGTGCGAGGACAATCAGTGTGACACTTGAAGGCAGAGGACATCAGCAGTAAAAGGATTACCCAAGCGATAAGGGAAGTACAGTACATTAGAATTGGTACATCCAGTCAATGCAGGACAGTTGGGATGGTCGAGAGGGAGAGGGAGTGCTTGGGCAAGGCACAGAAAATGGCTTGGTATTTAAGAGAGCCCCGTCCCAACCTAAAGTGTGACGTTAATAAAAACGATGAGTGTGTTACGACTGGCCCGGGTAGGGTCGGACGTAGCCTTGGACGGTCACAAAGGAGTCAAGGGTTCTGAGTGAGCGTGCCCTCAATGGCGGCATGAAGTCCAATAGATCAAGGAACGCTAGTCTGTGCTAGCGTGACGAAGGTTCAAGGGTTCAAGGGTTCGAGAAGTCAATCAAGTGTTGACGTGTCGAGGGTTCAAGGAGTCAAGGAGTCAATCTAGTGTCGTTGACGAGTCTAGGCTTGGAAAGCGCGGAAGAGAGATGTATTCCAAGGAGGTCTAAACTGGAATACAGAGGTGTTTCGAAGAGGTTTAAATAGTCAAAGGAAAGACCTTAAGGGTAGGCATAGAACGTTATAGAAAGCGATGGAATCGGATGGAAGGAATCGCTGATGAAGCAAGTGGAGATAAGATCATGTGGTTAGGGATGAGTCAGCGATAAGAGAAAAGAAATATAGTCCTGGGCGAGGCTCGAACACGTAGCAATAGTGGTACAAAGAGAAGAAGGTAGAAAGAAAGAAAGAGTAAATCGTAACAGAGTGTGCATGGATCCAAGCAAGTTCGATCTCACAAGCCACATGCCACATGTTTGACCTCAACAAGGCGATAAGGCTCCACCCACAGAGATGGGCTGAGCAGCACATAAGGCCTGTGTGCCTCAATGAGAACAAGTGCACGAGTGGTGGCAGCAAGCCTGATGGGGTATCCTCCCACCTCTGCCGTAGACCATGCACTCAGTGGAGCATCAACTGGGTAGGCAGGACAGTCTCCGATACGTAACTGCGGGAGCCGCGGACACATGGCCTGAGTGTGTGGCATCATAATTTTGATGTTACCTAGACGAAAACGGGGATACTCAGGACATAGTATGCGACACAGGATGACTCGATCCATGCGACCCAAGTCACATGACACCAGCACATGATTTGCTTCTCGAGCTGTCTCCAATGAGCACCTCACTTTGTCCTCTACCCTTGTCACTATCAACCCTCAAACATGGACCCTATTCTGCAGGAATATGCCGCACACTATCTGGATATGGCCAAGCACAAGATCTCCCTCCCATCCACACCTTTAGTACATTTTATCACTCACCTTTTTGCCTGTCCTGAGTATCCCTGTCTTCATCTAGGTAACATCGAATTCATTATTGACCATGGTCATGGTGTCGCAGCTATTGTCCGGAACCACCCGATGCCATGGCAACAACAACGAAGACAATGCAAAGTCGTTAATGACTGCCACACCGTTGTCCCAACCAACTCCCACCGCTCTAGCGGCACCATTAACCGCATGCCCGCATCACCAGTACTACAGCCTGTGCCACAATTGCTGCAGACCCCTTCCCAATAGGGGTATGGGATGCTCATGATATATCCATTTTCCCAACTCCTTCATCACTTGTGTCAAGCACCTCAGGGAGGTGAGGGATCTCAAGGATGCCTTTTTGACACACAGGGATGCCATAGTTCCATCATGAGGTTACAAGCAGATAAGACAGGGTGGAGAAGATTCACAGGTATGTGTCGAGAATTCTACATTGGTCGATGCGCTTACTTCAATCCCAGGGCACTGGTTTATCCTGTCTACTCATAAGTGCGCCAAAGCTCCATCCCGCATGCCCAAATGTCTGCAAAGTATGCGTCTAAGTATGTAGCATCCAGCAAGGTGAGTCGTGCAAGTGCATTGTTGTAGACTGGTGTCAGTTCTTTTGTGTCAAATTCCAGCTCGGCTCCCTGTCGGAGACTGAGAATCACCCAGTGCAAGACTGCACATGTGAACGCGACAACCTTCACTAGGTCATTGCCTCCCTGGTCATTCTGGGGGAGATGTGTGTGATATGCAGGTTTGACGATCCACATCACTTGGTGCATAATTGTGGTAAGTGCCACATGACGAAATGGAAAGGTAATCAGGTCCTGGTCACCCTGCTAATCTGCTTGTTAGATCAAATCACTGATCAGAGGGAGATACCTACAGACACAACCCAATCTGTGTATTTCCAGTCTGTAAGAAGGTCGTCGATAACTGGTTGCCATTCCCGCACAAGATTGCATTGATGGTTAATCAGGATTTGAAGCGCAGGGTAGCATGTGTACATGCTAGTGCGTGTAATGTCTTTGAAATGGCGAACGATGTCGTGCCATGCCCTTTTAGTTGACTTCTTGAGCTCGGAGAACCACCCCACATTCTTCCAAGTCTCTACTGGTATGAGGTTGTTTTTTTCATGTGCACACCCAATGGACTCACCATCACTAGGGTCAAAGAAGGCACCGACTACATTCAAGATGTATGTGTTGCCTTCTTCAATGGAATGCATCAGTCGAATCACAAAGAAGTACTTGAGCATTTGGTCCATGATTTCTTCTCTAGCATTTTCTGGGAGTGTGATTTTCTGTTGACCTGCTCTTCTTGTAGGTCCTCAGGCTCGCGATCAGACATGAGACGTGCATCCTAATTGTGGAATCAACTAATAAGGATGTGAGTACATATTTAGACCTGGAATTTTGAGCATGGAGCATGGACCCCCACAGGATCAAATCTCACGCTGGTAGCCCAACTAGGCTCGCTATCATGAACCACCGGATGAAGAAAGTGTTGGTTAATATTGAGCTGCGGATCCATCGGCGGAATGTTTCCTCCCATTTCCCCACATGGGATGCCAACCCCATAACCCAAATTCTCGTGGAGATGACGGTACCCAGTATTGAACAAATATTCATATGATCATTGTGCTGCGAGATCAAAACCAGGGAATAGTTTCCTAGGGTGGTGTTCTGGGTGATTGAAACCTGATTGTGATGGAAGCCAAGGTTCCAGTCGCCATGCTCATTAGCCAAGTCCCATCCAAATGATCCAATGGAACTGGGGGAGTAGAACCCCCCCCCTGACCTTGATTGCTAATGTTCAAAGTGTTTGAGTGGTCGGGGATCAAGGGGCCAGGAATTGAGGGGCTGGGAGTCGAGTTCTGGTCATCCTGTAGTACTTCATTGATCAAAAGACAAACCTTGAGTCTTGGATACCATACCACAGCACCATAGTGATAAGACATTTTATTCGAACAGCTGGAGGTAACAGGGTGTGGTAAACAGAAGATACAACTAGTTCTCATTTAAACAATGTGATGGCTACACAAAAAACTACTAGAACCGTGCGAGAAAGAACGAGTTGAACTTTAGTTGCGACCATGAGCTATACAGCGGTTAACACTACTGGTTGACAGTTATATATGTGATCCACCACTGTCCACATGTTTGGCTGTGGGAATCACACAGCGGCAGTGTGGAATTCCGTCGCTGCTTCAAGGACGTCCAGTTGCCAATCTGACGTGGCCAATGCAGCATAATCCTCCACATATGTGTGATACCTGAATGCAAGCAGCTCTGCCAGTGATTCAGTATCTGTGATGGCAGCCTCGTATTGCTGGAGTGAATCTTCGTTGCAACAAATGACATATTCAAGGAACTTGCGGTAGTGTTCTACTTCCTTAAGTTCCCACACGGAGGCCATCACCCGAAGGCATCTGGTCTCACGGCCTGCTTGCTTCATCAGGACAGCCTGATGAAGCACTTGTGCAGGCAGCTTTGCATTCTTGATGCCTGATGCTAAAACATCCTCGCCCTGGAATTGAGTCAGTGTGGACTGACAAACCTATGAGATGTCAGCTCCGACCTTCTGTAGGTCCTTCGGTGTGATGCCAGAGTCACCTCCCCCCCTGAGGTTCTTCTCAGAGAAGTATCATTCCAAAGCATCACGAAGGCAAGGGGCCAAATAGCCCAATGAAGTCGAATTTCTTCTGACTTCAGGTGAAGGGGGTGGAGAGGATGATTCCTCTCTTGTAACGGGGGAATATGACACTGAGTCAAAGCCTGAGTCTGTGGTGGTTTGACTAACAGATAATGGGGGTGTGGCAGAGCTATGGCCGGAAAGTAACCCTCTATGTTGGAACATTGGAAGATCTGAATAGATGGCGGTCTGAGGATCAATAGGCTTGATCCCTGCTTGTATCATTGAAGTCCTTCACCTGGAGTGTCTGGCATACATCATGGTTATTTGTAGCAGTTTGGTGTTACAATGCACATGACATCTACAAAATAGTATGGGTTCATTCAACAATCAATCGATCAACACTCGGTACTCATCCTCCACATCGCTTTCTCCTTCCTACAGGTGAGTGTCCCACCATCTCCAGCCCTTCAATTATAAGGATGCTCCCAGGGGAAAACACTGTAGTCGATCTCAGGATACGAACCCGCTAGATTTCCGTGAGGTGAGGGACGTGCTATGGTAGTAACTGCAGAAGGTGAGTCTTATGCTTATGCAGGACGCAAACACGAAGGTACTCACTTCCATTATCTTTGCGCCAAGCGAGTATACATTCAGCGTGCAGCCAAAAACCCCTGTCAACACATAGAGCCCATCGGCTTGCACGATGCAAAAGAACTACGCATGCATCATCAAGCTTGCGATCCACAAGGTTCATGATGACCAGAGAGTGAGTTTTGATGTCCTCACTCCAGAGCACAAGCATCTTGAAGTCAGGACGATCTAGCAACTCTCGTAAAGGATCTGTTGAGTACCGGGATTGCTGCCAGGTGATCAAGAGGTGGGTTAAACGACATAGATAATTGAAGCCTCTTGTAACTGCTTCCCAGGTCCAGTGGGTTGTCAAGTCCAGATGCGTGACACAGTGAAAAACGGAAGCATTAGGGAGATGCACGAAGTGTGTTTTGAACAGCACAACAGGATCAACAAAGAAATACTTCAGGTTAGCAAGATTGTTGACAGACAGGAGGAGCGTGCTGAATCTACTCTGGTTGTTTCCCCCCGTATACAGGACAAGACTGATCAGTTGAGGACAACGGCGAAGAAGCTTGACAGTCATGTTTGGCTTGACAGACGCGCTGACAAACAGGTAAATGACCATCTTGGACCTAGAGGTAAGCAACTCTATGAGTCCTCTAGCTTGATTTTCGCTATGGATACTAATCTTCTTGTATAGGATGGGCTGCAACCTTTGTGTGATTAAATGCTTCAGCTTCAATCAATACTGTCATTGGGGTACACTGACCAATACCTAAAGCGTGTGGCCACACGAATACAGTTCACCAACTCGTGCGGCTCTCTACTTGCAAGCAACATAATCATTCACTCTACATCATCTGGCAGAGTCTGAGCAAGCTTAGAGACGACAGCCATTGGTAGTGAAGACTTCTGAGTGGAGCAGAGGACGATGGGCAGACAAGTGTGCTTCGTCATTTGGTGAGAGGCCAGCATTGTATGCCTGCTGATACATCTTGCCAAGTCATTCCACGTAAGGAACACCATCGATCCCGTCATTCACTCACCAAACAATGAATCGATCCCCGACCTCCACCTCACCCTCTCGGGGAGAGTGATGTAATAAGGGTGAGCAAGCATAATATCTCCTAACCCTTCCAACCCCTGACCTCTACTGTAGCCTCTTGGGGAGACCGATGTGATAAGGGTGAGCGAGCGTGATATCACGTCACTCCTCCAATCCCTTACCTCCAGTATAGCCTCTCGGGAGAGCAATGTAACAAGGACGAGCAAGTCCTGTGTCTCCCAACCCCCTTCCAATCCCTGACTTAGACGACCTCTCAGGGAGGGCAAATTTTTTTCTTTGACTATTGTCATGTCAGCCATAGTCTTCAAATAATAAGAGCCTGCCGACCTAACCTGACAAATCGTCATTTCCTGTTTTCTTCTTAGAGCATTGGTCGCATATGCCCTATTCATGGTCCTCAACCTCAACCCAGATTCCACTCCTCGGCGACATTCTTGACTCTCAAGGGTCTAGATATCTTCAAAAGGGTAGCTGACTGGTTGAGCCCATTGCAAACATGTCCAATTCAGAGACGTCCACCCCAAATACCGCCACCCAGAACCCAGACCCTACTTTGATGATGTCGCGAATCTCTTCCTTGGAACATAACATTCATGTCCTGCAAAGTGGTGCAGGAAATATTCATTCCAATAAAACATTGAGTATCCATCACTTGACTGCCGTTCTCTAATGATTTCTCTTGCAGTGGGCCAGGATATTTTCACTCCAAAGGTTGTCTCATCAGACGCCTTGTGTCGCTTTATGATATGGCCGATGACATGTTAGCAGAGGCAGACCGTCAAGTCAACACTGCTAACACGGGTATCACTGTCAACCACACCAGCAAGTGCATGACATACATCACCTCCCATCTGCTTTGCTGACATCCCTCCATAGAGAGACTCATTTGTACAATGCATACAAAGAACTTCTACGATGGATACCCTCTATTCGTGAGGTTCCTGTCATGCAGCTCAAGGATGCTCTCCAACAGGTATGTAGATCCTCCACATCTACTTCATCGTGGTTGGTCATGGAAGTTCAGGTCAGGAAAGGGGCAGACTGTGCTCGCAACGAGGATACCCACAAGCTGAAAGTCCTGATCGTCCATTGGCTTATGGAAGGCCAGATCCTCCTCTCTCAATCGCAGATAAGAGCAGGAGAGGGTTCTACAGTGATGCCATAGATAAACTTCTGTGTCCTGTCTACTACGACTGGACCAATCTCTCGTAAGTGTGCTTGTTGCCTATACATGTACATCCCAAAACTAACTATCCTTGTGACGAGCCATCAGAACAATATCTGAGATTTTCATCCAGAATTTCCCGTGACTGCACATTCATGGCCAGTCTTTTTATATCCTGATGGCAAATTCAATCGGGAGAATCCGTCCTTGGGTTTGTGTTACGGTTTACGAGGGGGTACACTTTTTCTTCACGCTTTTCTGTTTACTTGTCTTCCGGTCTTGTTCTCTTCACCGTATGCGGTTGTATTTGTAATGGAGTCGTCCTCCATTATACCAGATACATTTCCCGATCTTCTTTCCTTTCTGTCTCACACGGCGCCCCGCCCTTACCTTATTTAGACTTCCTTCCCGTTCTGCTGCAGTTACCTTATTCGGACTTCACTGCCTGCGGCATAGCCTTTACTTATGACTCGTCCTGACTCGTCTTGACTCACTTGCTACACATCGAGTCATATCTTAGCTACTGCGGATGCTGCACATCCTTTCCTTATTTAGAAGGGGCCTACCGTATATAAGGGCGCTCTCTCGCCCTCCTGTATTTTCCCTAAGCTAGTTCTACGCAATATCAGTGTAGTTTCTAGTGACCACTGAGTCTAGCGAGATTCCTAGATAGGTGAGACCCGCTTAGGCTTTGCGTCCTCTCGAAGCTCGGCATCGTTCCTCGAGGATTCCTCTACTCGTCACTCGCTCTCTCTCCTTTACGCACGAACTCTTCTTTGTATTGCAGCACGCTATGTCACTACTACGCAGTGCGTTACAAAAGAACTAGCTTTTCCCCTTGTCCCTACTTTTACGTAGAGGACATTCCCCCCTACCACCATCTCCCGCCTAGGCAGATTCAGAGCTCCCTCCAACTCCGACTCCCCTCCTGAAACACCCACCATGTCTCAACCTCGTTCCTCCCCTCGACTCCCCAGACTTCACCTCCTACCTGACGGTCATCCGTTCTATCTCCTTCTCCCAGATAGATTCTCCCCTCCGGAGTATATCGCGGCATACCAAGAACGTCAGAGGGCTCTCGCAGAAGTCAACCAGTCTCAAGGGTGGAACTCCGACGCTCTCCCCTCCATCTCTGAATTAGCTGCCATTCCCCAGGCCTCCATTGAATCCCCCATCCAAGAGGATCCTCCCCTTACTTTCCATGATCCTGACCCGGAACCGACCGGTGCAGAGACTTTCGACCCAGAACCGACTGAGGCAGAAGATATTGATATTGACCCGGCTCTAGAAGACGACAACATGGTATCTGAAATAAAGGCCGGCCTTCCCAAGGACTTTTCCGGGGAGGCAGAGGACGCCAACAGATGGCTCCTCACTATGGACGCCTACTTCACTATCAACGATAAGGTGTTCACGGATAAGACCAAATCCCTTACCTTCCTTAACAAGATTAGTAAGGGCCGTGGCAAGACCTTCGCTGAAGGATGGCTGATGAAATTGGGAAATGCCCATATCCCAAACGAACTCAAGACCTTCGACTGTATTAAACAGGCTTTCGAGACCACCTTCTCCCCCTACGACGTAGCCGCCAAGGCTAGGATCAACCTCTCCAAACTCCACAAGACTGCCGGAAAGGACGTGGATGGAAACTGGAGCGATGGCTTCGCCAAATACGCTTCGGAATTCCAACTTCTCGCCGAGAAGTCCCTCATCTCTGACAAGCACGCTCTCGTGGAATGGTTCATCCGAGGCCTCTCCCCTAAGCTCGCAACAATGATCTTGTCTTGTGAGAAGATTCCCGACGACTACAAGGATTGGATCAAGAAGGCTGGCCAGTTCTCGCAACAATTGCGGAGAATTGGGGACCTTCGAAAGGGCGTGCCACATATCCCGGCGCCCTCCTCTCAATCGCACAAGGACCCGTACGCAATGGACGTAGATGCCATGCATCTATCGCCGACTCAGCGTGCTGAGTATATGCGGAGCAACAAATGCTTTATCTGTCACAAGGTTGGCTGTAGGTCTTCCAACCACCACGGAACCAGAACCGACCGGTCCAACTCACGTCCCCGCCAGACCACATCCTCCGGACGCACCACACATCCTACTTACAAAGTCCCGCAACGACGGGCACGAGCCACCACCACCACAGAGGAGGATGATGAACTCTCGGCTTACCTAGAGGAAATGGGAAGCATCGAGAAAGGCACCGCGATTAAGATCCTCAAAACTGCTTTCGGGGAGGGCAGCTCGTCCGCGGACAAGGAGGCTGGCTACCAGGCCATGGCTGAGGTAAGAACGGCCACTTACCAAGAGTCCCAAAGGGAAGCGATCAGGGCAGCACCACGAGCCAGGGCTGTACGATCTGGACCATGGAACAACTGATTTTCCACTATCGCGCCGGTGGACCTCTGGGAAACCACCTCAGAGGAAGTCCTGGAACAATCACCAGGCACGTACCCCAATGACGTATCTGTCCAGTCAAGGGTGGACACAGACGCAGCTACTCCCCGGGGTCAGGGGATGGGGCTTGGACCGCAACCTTCTTCTCAAGAGACCGCCACGAGAAACACAGTCAAACATGGAATCAAGGTGGTAAAAGTGGTGAGAGAAGGGGAAGAGGCATGTGAGATACCTGGAACCGACCAGGACACGTGGCCTGGAACGGGAACCGACCCATCCAACCGCATACGGAGTGTCTCCAGTTTCTGCGGCAAGGATTTTTAAAGAGCAGGGATGGGTCAACGTCATCTTCTGCTAAATTTTCTCATAGGCTATCTCCAGTATTCGTGTCAGGTGGTTCATCGCAATCCATATCTATTCCCATCACCCTCTGCCCACCTGACCAAACTGCGTTCAAAAGTGTTGACACAAAAGCCCTCATCGACTCTGGGGCAACTGGCTGCTTTATCGACTATGCTACCGTGGTAGCTTGCGACATCCCTACTACGCAACTAAAGATCCCGCTTTGAGCAAGCAACGTCGATGGATCTCCCAACAAAAACGGCCTGATACGAAAACAGGCATCGGTGCTAATGCAACTCGGAGAAACTACCGAACTCCGAGACTTCCTTGTTATTGACTGTGGCAAGGATGAGATCATCCTCGGGCTCCCTTGGCTCTGTGACAACAATCCGGAGGTCAACTGGAGGACAGGAACCGTCCGTCTCCGCGATCCGGAACTGACCGGATGGGAACGCACGTGGAATCGTGAAGATGCTGCAGCCGAGGCCCATACTTTAAACGTCTTCAACAAGAAATGCCAGATGAACAAATTGCGGCAACGAAGAGCTCTGTGGTGGAAGCATAACGTCGACCCCATACTAACGGCAAAGACCAGAGAAGTTCATCTGAAGGTACCTGACGTGGAACTGACCACGCAGTGGGAAGAGATACCGGCACTCATAGATGTGGAGGAGGACGACGAAGAGCCAACCGGACCTTCCATTAAGAAAACTACGATTTCGACTTCTCTCACCCAAGACGCGAAGAAGACCAAGACAGAACTCCCGTGGGACTTCCGAGACTTCAAGGACATCTTCCAGAAAAAGGACGATGGTCCCCTTCTGCCCTACTGGTCATTTGATCACGGCATAGATCTAGACGACTCTTTCTTACCCAAGGTTGCAAAGGCCTACCTGCTCAACCCTAAGGAGCAAGAGGCATGCAAAGAATTCATTGACGAACACACAAAAGCCGGACGTATTCGTCCCTCCAATTCTCCTATGGCCTCCCCATTCTTCTTCGTATCCAAGAAGGACGGTAATCTTCGCCCCTGCCAAGATTATAGATATCTCAACGAGCACACCATCAAGAACGCCTACCCTCTCCCACTTATCGGCGACTTAATGGATCAGCTCAAGGGATCCCGTTACTTCACGAAGATGGATATCCGTTGGGGGTACAACAACGTCCA
Organism: Boletus nobilissimus; assembly: GCA_038088815.1. NCBI lineage: Eukaryota > Fungi > Basidiomycota > Agaricomycetes > Boletales > Boletaceae > Boletus > Boletus nobilissimus. The sequence goes on along the minus strand of JBBPJO010000159.1, from coordinate 3,233 downwards.
GATTAAGACTAAAGACGCCTGGAAGGCGGCATTCATCACGCCCTTCGGCCTCTTCGAGCCTCTCGTCATGTTTTTTGGCCTTTGCAACAGTCCAGCGACTTTTCAGTCATTCATGGACTATGTTCTCAAGGATATGGTAGCAGAAGGATGGTTAATCATCTATGTGGATGATATGTTGATCCATTCCAGGGATCTTACCGAACACCACCAACGAACAAGGCGAGTTCTGGAACGGTTGCGAGACAACCATCTCGGCCTCAAACTGGAAAAATGTACGTTCGACGCATCCTCGGTTGAATTCCTAGGGATGGTCGTCCAAGAGGGTATCATCGCGATGGACCCTACCAAGTTATCGGCAATCGCTACCTGGGAACCACCTACTACGGTTTGCACAGTCCGCTCTTTCATAGGGTTCTTGTTACGACTGGCCCGGGTAGGGTCGGACGTAGCCTTGGACGGTTACAAAGGAGTCAAGGGTTCTGAGTGAGCGTGCCCTCAATGGCGGCATGAAGTCCAATAGATCAAGGGACGCTAGTCTATGCTAGCGTGACGAAGGTTCAAGGGTTCAAGGGTTCTAGGAGTCAATCAAGTGTCAATGTGTCGAGGGTTCAAGGGGTCAAGGAGTCGATCTAATGTTGTCGACGAGTCAAGGCTTGGAAAGCGCGGAAGAGAGATGTATTCCAAGGAGGTCTAAACTAGGAATACAAAGGTGATTCGACAAGGTTTAAATAGACAAAGGAAAGGTCTTAAGGGTAGGCATAGAACGTTATAGAAAGCGATGGAATCGGATGGAAGGAATCGCTGATGAAGCAAGTGGAGATAAGATCACGTGGTTAGGAATGAGTCAGCGATAAGAGAAAAGAAATATAGTCCTGGGCGAGGTTCGAACACGTAGCAATGGTAGTACAAAGAGGAGAAGGTAAAAAGAAAGAGTAAATCGTAACAGTTCTGCAACTTCTACCGCAAGTTTATTCCAAACTTCTCGGAAATTGCCAGGCCGATCTTGGATTTGACAAAGAAAGGGCAGCCGTGGTCCTGGACGCACGAGCAACAACAGGCCTTCGACCTCCTCCGTCGGGCCTTCACCTCTAAACCCGTACTCACAATGCCGGATACTTCCAAACCGTTCTACGTCATGACGGACGCTTCTCTAACAGCTACCGGAGGCGTATTGATGCAGAAGGATGCCAATGGTGACTTACACCCTTGCTGCTACATTTCCCGGACATTCTCACCGGCAGAACGCAATTACGACATCTACGACCGTGAACTCCTAGCGGTTATACGCGCACTCGAGGAGTGGCGTCACTATCTCACCGGAACCGACTGGCCAGTAACCATCCTCACAGACCACAAAAATCTGTGCTACTTTAAGGACCCACGGAAGCTCTCTAGGCGGCAAGCTAGATGGCTATTGACGCTACAGGACTATGACCTCCTGTTCCAACATGTACCGGGGAATAACATGGCCCCCACGGATGCTCTCTCTCGGAAGGACGCCCTGGATACTTCAGACGATAATGCCGAAGTTACCCTACTTCCCGGAGAGCTGTTTTTGAAACGAATCGACACAGACCTCCGACACGCCATCGAGCAATCTTGCTCCACCGACGGCTTCGTCATCGACCAGCTCCGTAAGCTGCACAAGGGTACCTTGGGAATCCCTCGCTCCACCATCCATGACTGGCGCTTTGACGATGGCCTACTCTACTTCAAGGATCGGGCCTATGTGCCCGAGACCCACCAGAACGACCTCCTCCACTCCATCCATGACTCGCCTCGCCACTTCATCCAGGGCTGCGCCATCTGCCAGGCCAACAAAGTCAACACACATCCCATGGTTCCGCCTCTCACCCCTCTTCCGGTCGCTTCCTCCTGTCCGTTCCAATGTCTGTCGGTCAATCTCATCACGGACTTGCCGCCGTCTAAGGGTTTTGATTCGGTTATGGTCGTGGTCGACCATGGCCTTACAAAGGGGATAATTTTCACCCCTACTTACAAGAGTGTGGACGCCGAGGGCGTAGCGCAGCTCTTCTTCGAAAAGGTCTTTCCCCACTTTGGACTCCACGATAAAATTATCTCGGACCGTGGTCCACAGTTTGCCTCGGCCTTCGCTCTAGAACTAGTGAGGCTCCTGGATTATGATCCGCTCCTCTCCTCCGCCTACCACCCACAGACCGACGGAGAGACAGAACGGGTCAACCAGGAATTGGAAACTTATCTTCGGATCTTTTGCCAAGGAGATGCCACCCGATGGTCAGACCTATTACCAATGGCGGAGTACTGCCACAACTCCTCTGTCCATTCTGTAATGGGAAAGACTCCTTTTAGCTTGATGATGGGATACGAGCCAAGGGCTTATCCATCTTTAGGAACGAAAACCTTCCTCCCCGCCTTAGAAAAACGCCTTGGAGACCTCAATGAGGCTCGCAAGGAAGCCACCGCCGCACATGAAAAAGCCCAACGGTACATGCGCGAACGCGTAACCTCCAAATTCAGACCCTGGAAAGTGGGAGATAAGGTATGGCTCGAGGGCCGTAACCTAAAACTCCGCTACCCCTCTCGAAAACTAGCCCCCCGACGCGAGGGACCATTTGAAATTTCACAGGTTATATCACCTGTCTCGTACAAACTCCGCCTGCCCAAGACGTGGAAGATTCACAACGCCTTCCATGCATCACTTCTCACTCCCTATCGGGAGACCGCCGAACACGGACCCAACTTCATTCCGCTTCCGCCAGATATAATAGACGGAGAAGAGGAATTTGAAATCGAACAGATCTTAGCCCATCGGGGTTCCGCCCACCGATGCCACTACCTCATTTCGTGGAAAGGCTATCTGTCTTCCAAAAATACCTGGGAACCCGAATCCAATCTAGGACATGCTGTGGACCTCCTGGAAGAATATAAGGCCAGGGATCCCATCGCCTTTCCCCCATAACCCAAGTCCTCTCCTACCCCTTGAGTCGAGCCCTCGCTCCTCTAACGTCATCGTCGCCACCACCCACTTATGTCTAACTCTCTGAATGGAACCTCCTCCGTATTCCCAGTCCAACTCCACCGTCTCCCAGACCGAACCTGCCGGATCCTTTACGCTTCTCTCCTCGAGAATCCTGCCGTGGCCCAACGCATCTCCACTTGCTCCCTTTATAGGGATAACTCCGTACTCCAATCTCTGGGCCTCATCTTTCATACATACACCACCGGACGGACACTCCACGCCCAACTCTTCC
>JBBPJO010000158.1:0-23417 GCA_038088815.1 Boletus nobilissimus | reverse complement strand
AGCTTAGGGAAATTACAGGAGGGCGAGAGAGCGCCCTTATATACGGTAGGCCCCTTCTAAATAAGGAAAGGATGCGCAGCATCCGCAGTAGCTAGAATATGACTCGATGCGCAGCATGTGAGTCGTAAGGAGTTATGATGAGTCAGAACGAGTCATGACGAACTATAAATAAAGAAGGCTATGCTGCAGGTGGTGAAGTCTGAATAAGGCGACTGCGGCGGAACGGAAAGGAAGTCTAGATATGGTAAGGGCAGGGCGCCATGTGAGACAGAAGAGAAAGAGATTGGGAAACATATCTGGTATAATGGAGGGCGACTCCATTACGAATACAACCGCGTATGGTGAGAATAAGACTAGAAGTCAAGTGAACGGAAAAGTGTAGGAGAAAAAGTGTACCCCCTTGTAAACTGTAACAAAGAGCACAAAGTGCTCCGACTACATTGTGCCCTGTATGGCCTTAAACAAGCTGGACTAGCCTGGTGGGAGACCCTCAATGAGTCCATAAAAGAACTTGGTTTCGAACATCTGAAGTCTGATGCTGGTATCTTTTTATACTGAAACAAAGGCACCAGAGTAGTGGTTGCCATAGTCTATGTTGATGACGCCCTATTCTGTGGTCCAGATAAAGCCATAGTCGCTGAGGTTAAAGCTGCTTTTATGCGCAAATGGGAGTGTAGAGACTTAGGTCCTGCAAAGGAATTCCTACACATGAGGATCCATTGGAGTGGCAGCAAGATTATGATTGATCAGTGCGCCTACCTTGAAAAAGCTCTTGAACGATTTGGCATGCAAAACGCAAGAATTGCTTCTACTCCCCTACCTCAGGGTTATTACCCCCTTGACTACAATGGTCCAGTTGACCCAGAACTGCGATCTCGCTTCCAACAAGTGATCAGATCCTTGTTATATATTACACTAGGAACCAGACTGGACATAGCTTATGCTGTGACCGCCCTATCTCGGCATGCTGCCAAACCCTCATCAGAGCACCTTGACAAGGCACTCTACATATGCCGGTATCTTCTTGGTACCCACTATTATTCCCTTGTCTTCAATGGAGCCTCCCAGGCTGGCATGATTGCATATACCGATTCCAATTGGGCATTCAATCCTAACACCCATCACTCTCAGACTGGCTGGTTTATCAAACTAGCTAATTGCATCTTCAGCTGGCAGTTGTGCCAACAACAGCGCATTGCCTATTCTTCCACAGAAGCTGAATATGTTGCACTCTCTGATTGTAGCAAACAGGTAGTTTGGTTGCGTTCCCTTACTAGTAGTAGTGTAGTTTACCTTATATGGAAATAGTCACACACTCCATGTAGTATATAAGTTAGAACTCAGTCGTCTGAGTTCGAAAAACATCTTGTGTTCTTACCACAACCATCGTTTACAGCAACACCCTCTAACCCTTGGTGAGTGTCAGGTATTCCTCTACCATCTACCTGTTGCTTCAACAAACAGTGTCGAATTGGCCTGGTACTGTCTTGCTTCATTTGTCCTTTGATGCTGGCTTGACATGAGCAACATCTATGGAGCTTGAGCCCACTGGAGATGCCAGATCATTGATCGAGAATTTGATCTTGTGAAAGACTTGAACAGATGAAAAGCAGAAGTAGATCTTTGCTGACTGTCTCTCTACTTCAAGACTGGATAGAGCAGGGTTATATCATGTGATGATGTACTGAGCAAGTGCATCTCAAAAGTACATAGCACCATAGTCTGTTACCAGCAAGCTGAACGAAGTGGCTTTCATGGATGGGATTTTGGCAATGTAAAAATGGGATTCTGGAGCTCCCATGGAAATAGTTGACAAGCTGCAGCATCAGCAAAGGTCACTGATTTGGGTGAGGGACAACCAGCTAATACCCAACTAATGTATGCTTCATGTCATTGAACCTTCTCCTTTCACTCTAACCAAAGTGTCATCTGTGGGAACTCATCTTTGTGATTGGTTGCACAATAAGTGTCTTTCGCAAAGTCAATGTGGAGCTGTTCTGAGTATTGAGTATCATAGTTATCTGTTGTGCCAAAGAGCTTGATCGAATCAATGTAGTGGTTCAGTGAGTGAAGTTTTGGAAGTTTGAAATGTGATCATACTCCAAGCTCTACAAAGATGGCCTTGTTGTCATGAAATCGCTTCAGAGCATCTTGAAGTAGTGTTAATGTTGACGATGTGTGCATAGGATATTGCGCCAAGTAAAGAAAATTGAGTAATGCCTGAACCGCACAAATCAGGCCATCCAGTAAGATTACTGCAAGATTTCCCTGTAACTACCATCAGCTACATGTTGCACAACTTACAGTAGTTTGGTTTATAGTATTATTTTGCAACGCTTGCCCTATCTTGCAAGACCTTGCCAGCGCATTTTGAGATTATGTAAGCTGCCCAATATACCTATCTTGCAAGATTTTGTGGGCGCATTTTTGAGATTATGTAAGCTGCCCAATACACCAATCTTGCAAGACTTTGTGAGCGCATTTTTAAGATTATGTAATCAGTCTAATATTATCTATCTTGCAAGACTTTGTGAGCGCATTTTCAGATTATGTAAGCAGGCACTTCCTTACTGTCCGCTTCTCTGCTTATGTAATCATTATATGGTGTAGGAGATTTATAAAAGAAACATACAATTCCAAGACATCCACTGCTCTGATAAGGTTATAAATTTGTAGATAACATTATCTACATGTCTGGTATCCTTGCCAATGGTCTGATCTAAAAATCAACATATGTATTGACACATATAGGAAAGATACTACAACACAGTAAATGTCTATAGGGATTTGTGATGACTATTGTGCTGTGTTGCTATGATCATAAGTCAGATTTTCGCATTCTGACTAGCCAATGTACTGATATCTTAGATCAGACCATTGACAAGGATACCAGACATGTAGATAATGTTATCTACAAATTTATAACCTTATCAGAGCAGTGGATGTCTTGGAATTGTATGTTTCTTTTATAAATCTCCTATACCATATAATGATTACATAAGCAGAGAAGCGGACAGTAAGGAAGTGCCTGCTTACATGATTTTATAAATGTGCTTGTATTGGGTTGCTTACATAATCTGGAAATGTGCTCACACAACGGCTGTGTCAATATTTAGCACGGACCTAAACGTTGAGCTAAATGTGGAGGCCAGACTTGAAGTTTAGTTTCAGGTTTGACCAACAGCCGAACTTGATGTTTTGTCGAAGACCCAGATGGTGGTAGGAACTTCAAGTTTGTACACACACTTTGTATGGCGGGAAATACAAATCTAAACGTGAAGTTTGCGCAACAAATGAACCGTAGCCGAAACTTCAAGTGTAGCATATGCGTCTGTCTGTCATCGATACTTGAAGTTTTCTCACTGCCGGCACGACAGTCTAAACTTGAAGAATGGACGAACAAATGTGATAATTATGTTCCTCAAGTTTCAAGAGTGAATAAATGATATAGCAAAACAAAACATTTCGACCATGCCAAAATGGATCTCCCAGTGACATCGCCCGGGGTTGGTGCTCGTCACCCATTGTCCGGGTCGACACTGCCGTGTATATAGTCATAGTCAATTGTAGAGCATTCAGGACCCTACTGTAATCTACCCTACACAACCGCAATCCTCCTCCAGATGAACCTATCCTTGGGGATTTCCAGGGCATTGAACTCATGTTGAGTAAGATCCGTAATCCAAGCACTGTCATACAACTCGATTGGTAATCCCTCGACAGCCCTGCGCTCAGTCGCTGGGTTTTCTGTTGCATGAATGCGCTTCACTGGCCTTGTGCCTTGAGGGGAAAATATATCATTGCCAATGAGGCGCTCTGTGTCAATGATGTCTAACTCTCTGTCAATGTTACGCCGCCAGCCCATCTGCTTAACACGGAGGACGTGTTGTACATCGTTTTCGACAGCACTCTCCTCAGAGCTCATACCATGTTCACCGAGTAGGCTAATCAGATCCATGAGCCATTTCCAGGAGTCAAGATCATCGTCGCCAGCTTCGGCCTTCAGTTTGACAATGTGGCCCACAACTATGGTCCTGCAGTGATATTTCTGTGCGATCAATTGGTTAGTTAGCAGAGTACCAAGGTTGTTGAAGACCTACATTTCGACGACGTGTGGCTTGTCGACTTTGTTTTTCAAGCCGACTCATTTGTTCGAGTAGTCTTTCCTCCACTTCGGCAGGAGTTTCCAACACACTGTTCTGAGTAAGCTTGGGCTGTCCCCTTAGCCACATTGTACATAATTTATTGTACTGGTTTCTTAATTCCACCCTGATATAATTGTCTGGCTTCGTAACAGGCCACTTTTCCTCAGACAAGCGTTTCTGGAACATCTGAAGCAGGATCTCGAGAATTGCAGAATTCCAAAGGGAGGTTGAACTGTGAGCTAGATCAAATGCGAGATTGCCAGGCTTGGGGCCAGGACTGTCTTCATGTTCATATGCGTAGACATCATCTGCGGGTGCCAGGACATGGGTGATGAAGTCGGTGTTACGGTTTACGAGGGGGTACTTCCTTTTCCTTACGCTTTTTCGTTCACTTGACTCCTAGTCTCGTTCACTTCACCGTACGCGGTTGTATTCATAATGGAGTCGTCCTCCATTATACCAGATACGTTCCCAATCTCTTTCTCCTTCTGTCTCACACGGCGCCCTGCCTATATCCCTATTTAGACTCCCTTCCGTTTCTGCTGCAGTCGCCTTATTCAGACTTCACCGCCTGCGGCATAGCCTTTCTATTTATATCTCGTCATGACTCGTCATGACTTTTCATGACTCGTACTGACTCTCTTGCTGCGCACCGAGTCATACTTTAGTTGCTGTGGATGCTGCGCATCCTTTCCTTATTTAGAAGGGGCCTACCGTATATAAGGGCGCTCTCTCACCCTCCTGTAATTTCCCTAAGCTAGTTCTACGCAATATCAGTGTAGTTTCTAGTGACCACCGAGTCTAGCGAGATTCCTAGATAGGTGAGACCAGCTTAGGCTTCGCGTCGTCTCGAAGCTTGGCATCGCTCCTCGAAGATCCTCTTGCTCGTCACTCGCTCTCACTTCTTTACGCGCGAACTCTTCATTGTATCGCAGCACGCTACGTCACTACTATGCTGGGCATTACAGTCAGTGTCCTGGGAGATTTTGAAGATGTCTTTGAATAGCCATCGAACCTTGCCCTGTGAGACATTGTAAATGATGAATGGAAATAAGACTGGTGGCCATACCAAAATGAAATCCTGATGCTGACTTGGTTCGATTTCCTTCTCAAGTTCCACTTCCTGGTCCTCGATCCTTTTCCGCCAAGGGGAGCGCTTGGCAGGATGCGGTGTGTTCTTGTTCCCAAGGGTGTTGCGAAGAGCTGCTTCCACAGCTCTAGCGATGGCTTCAGCCATGTTTTGGATGTTGGGTTGCTCTTGCTCCTGCTCTTTTTCCGTGCATGCAGGAACCTCTCGAACAGTGGGCTCCTCCTGTTGAAGCATTAATATGGAGCTTCGAATCACAACGGATGGACTTACTTCCATACTCACCCCGATGAGGCGTGTCCTCCGTGAAACTCCACCCGCATGACTCTTCTTGATCCTCCGGATGGCGTCCAGGGATGGCGTAGCCGGGGTCGGGGCGAAGACCTTCTGTGGAGCCTGGTTCTGGGCAGCAGTGGATGCTGGGAGTGATTGTGTTGGCTCAGTATCCATGGCAACATCGGGAATCTGGACGTCATCAGGACGTTGACCAGCAGTGGCGACTGTGGTGGGTAAGGATTGTGCCTATGGCATTGTCAGATAAGGGTACGGGAAAGATGTGTAATATCATACTGGGGTTCTACTGCGGTAACTGTACCATTGCTCCATATTAGCGAGTTCTCTCTCCTTGTCTGCCTTTACTTATAGTGAGTAGAGGTGTATTGCATGATACAACTAGCATACCACCATTTGCTTTGTCCTTCTGTCAAGCTCCGCCTGTAGCCGCTGTTCCATCTCGACTGATTTTGCTTCCATCTCGTGGTCGCACTGCCAGAGTGCATCGGTAAGGTTGGAACTTGAAACCGCAAGGAAGTTGTCTATTTGCGTTCTCATGTTGTTCTAGACAACAAGACAAGATAGAACGACTAACAAAGAGAAATACTATAGCCCGACATACCTCCAACTACTTTCTGGTCTCGTGTGATTCTTCTTCATGCTTTTGGTTAGCCAGCTCCTGATCCCGCTGCATCTGAGTTATGAATGCGTAATGTTCCTGGACTTGTGCCTATCGACAATAAGCACGGGCCCGTTTACCACTGGAAAGTCTGAAACTAACCTCAAGGCTGTTGTGAAGAGCAGCCACTTCATCTTGTCGGTCCTGAAGAATGGCCTTGAGATCAGCATTCTGGTGTTCAAGTGCCCGGCGCGTGGTGCTTAGCACACGAGCATATTCGTCCTTGCGCTCTTTCAGCATAGTCTGGAGGTCTGCATTCTGCTTTTCAAACTCCTGGCGGGCAGTGCCAAGCACCCGGTCATGCAGTGCCCTGTACTGTTCTTGAAGAGCCTGTGGTGTCTTCAGTGAGCAATGTGGATGCATGGGTAAGCTTACTGACCCGTTCTTGTTCCTGCAACTTCTGCTGTAGACTGTTCACCTGCAGATCTTTCTCATGAAGTGTTTCACGAAGTGACTGCGAGTAGTCGACCTCATGATGACGACATTTTACAACCTACATCCGCTAAGACTCAAGTAGCAGACCTTGTAAATCGTGTAACTCACTCCTTCACTGCCTGCACATCGCTTAGCAGGAGTCCGGACTTGAGCATTGTACAGGTGAATTCGGGGGCGAAACTTGAAGGTCCCATCTTTAGGTTGATCGGCAGTACCAGGGGTAGTTGGGATGTGGGTGGGGTTTGGACTTGCACGGGGGGTTGGTTGCGGTAAGGATGGAGACATGTCTGAATCTTGCACTGAGTCCGACTTCTCCATGGGACTTGCTCCAGGAATTAGTTGGGGTGAGAACGGAGATGCATTTAAGTCTTACAATGCATGAGATGGAGACGCGTCCGAGTCCATTGCTAGGTCTAGCTTCAGCGTGGGACTTGCTCTGGGGGTCAGTTGTGGTGAGGATGGAGACATGTCGGAGTCTTGAGCTGCGTGTGGCGAAGATGGAGGCATGTCCGAGTCTTGCACTGAGTCTGGCTCTGGTGTGGCGTAGTCGGTGGGACTAGGCGATCTGTCATCAAAGAGGTTGGCGACATTGTACATCATTTGACTATCTTCCATAGGAACACTGATGCGCATGTTGAATACAGTAGTGGCTAATCTGTGGACTATCAGAATGGGTGGGTATGATATAGCACTCACCCTGTTGTTCTTCGGACTCTGTTGCTTGGCAACATCGGCATCTGGGACTGGAGGCTGGTCATATGACCATCGGGACGATGCAAATTGTTGGTGCAGATTGGTGTTAAATGTTACGGTCTACGAGGGGGTACACTTTTTCTCTATGCTTTTTTGTTCACTCGACTTCTAGTCTCGTTCTCTTCACCGTACGCGGTTGTATTCGTAATGGAGTCGTCCTCCATTATACCAGATACATTTCCCGATCTCTTTCCCTTTCTGTCTCACACGGCGCCCCGCCCTTACCATATTTAGACTTCCTTCCCATTCCGCTGCAGTCGCCTTATTCAGACTTCACCGCCTGCGGCATAGCCTTTGTTTATGACTCGTCATGACTCGTTACAACTCATATGCTGCGCATCGAGTCACATCTTAGCAACTGTGGATGCTGCGCATCCTTTCCCTATTTAGAAGGGGCCTACCGTATATAAGGGCGCTCTCTCGCCCTCCTGTAATTTCCCTAAGCTAGTTCTACGCAATATCAGTGTAGCTTCTAGTGACCACCGAGTCTAGCGAGATTCCTAGATAGGTGAGACCAGCTTAGGCTTCGCGTCGTCTCGAAGCTCGGCATCGCTCCTCAAGGATTCCTCTACTCATCACTCGCTCTCACATCTCTACGCACGAACTCTTCTTTGTATCGCAGCACGCTATGTCACTACTACGCTGTGTGTTACAAAGAACTAGCTTTTCCCCTTGTCCCTACTTTTACGTAGAGGACATTCCCCCTACCCATCATCTCTCGCCTAGGCAGGTTCAGAGTACCCTCCGACTCCGACTCCCCTCCTGAAACACCCACCGTGTCTCAACCCCGTTCTTCCCCCCGACTTCCCAGACTTCACCTCCTACCTGACGATCATCCGTTCTATCTCGTTCTTCCGGATAGATTCTCCTCCCCGGAGTATATTGCGGTATACCAAGAACGTCAGAGGGCTCTCACAGAAGTCAACCGGTCTCAAGGGTGGAACACCAACACTCTCCCCTCCATCTCTGAATTAGCTGCCATCCCCCAGGCCTCCGTTGAATCACCCATCCAAGAGGATCCTCCCCTTACCTTCCACGATCCTGACCTGGAACCGACCGGTGCAGAGACTTCCTACCCAGAACCGACTGTGGAGGAAGATATTGATATTGACCCAGCTCTAGAAGACGACGAAATGGTATCTGAAATAAAGGCTGGCCGTCCTGAGGACTTTTCCGGGGAGGCAGAGGACGCCAACAGATGGCTCCTCACTATGGACACCTACTTCACTATCAAGACAAGGTGTTCACGGATAAGACCAAATCCCTTACCTTCCTTAACAAGATCAGTAAGGGCCGTGGCAAGACCTTCGCTGAAGGATGGCTGATGAAATTGGGAAACGCCCATATCCCAAACAAACTCAAGACCTTTGACTGTATTAAACAGGCTTTCGAGACTGCCTTCTCCCCCTACGACGTAGCCGCCAAGGCTAGGATCGACCTCTCCAAACTCCATCAGACTGCCGGAAAAGACACAGATGGAAACTGGAGCGATGGCTTTGCCAAATACGCTTCAGAATTCCAACTTCTCGCTGAGAAATCCCTCATCTCTGACAAACATGCTCTTGTGGAGTGCTTCATCCGAGGCCTCTCCCCTAAGCTCGCAACAATGATCTTGTCCTGCGAGAAGATCCACAATGACTACAAGGATTGGATCAAGAAAGCTGGCCAGTTCTCACAACAATTGCGGAGAATTGGGGACCTTCGAAAGGGTGTACCACATATCCCAGCACCCTCCTCTCAATCGCACAAGGACCCGTACGCGATGGACGTAGATGCCATGTGTCTATCGCCGACTCAGCGCACTGAGTATATGCAGAGCAACAAATGCTTTATCTGTCACAAGGTTGGCTGTAGGTCTTCCAACCACCATGGAACTGGAACCGACCGGTCCAACTCACATCCCCGCCCGACCACATCCTCCGGACGCACCACACATCCTACTTACAAAGTTCCGCAACAACAGGCACAAGCAACCACCACTATGGAGGAGGATGATGAACTCTCGGCTTACCTAGAGGAAATGGGAAGCATCGAGAAAGGTGCCGCAATAAAGATCCTCAAAACTGCTTTTGGGGAGGGCAGCTTGTCTGCGGATGAGGAGGCTGGCTACCAGGCCATGGCTGAGGTAAGAACGGCCACTTACCAAGAGTGCCAAAGGGAAGCGATCAGGGCAGCACCACGAGCCAGGGCTGTACGATCTGGACCATGGAACAACCGATTTTCTGCTATCGCGCCGGCAGACCTCTGGGAAACCACCTCAGAGGAAGCCCTGGAACAATCACCAGGCACGTACCCCAATGACGTATCTGTCCAGTCAAGGGTGGACGTGGACGCAGCTACTCCCTGGGGTCAGGGGATGGGGCTTGGACCGCAACCTTCTTCTCAAGAGACCACCACAAGAAACACAGTCAAACATGGAATCAAGGTGGTAAAGGCGGTGAGGGAAGGGGAAGAGGCATGTGAGATACCTGGAACCGACCAGGACACATGGCCTGGAACGGGAACCGACCCGTCCAACCACATACAGAGTGTCTCCGGTTTCTGTGACAAGGATTTTTGAAGAGCAGGAATGGGTCAACATCATCTCCTGCTAAATTTTCTCATAGGTTATCTCCAGTATTCATGTCAGGTGGTTCTTCGCAATCCATATCTATTCCCGTCACCCTCTACCCACCTGACTCTGGGGCAACTGGTTGTTTTATCGACTACGCTACCGTGGTAGCTTGCGACATCCCTACTACGCAACTAAAGATCCCGCTTCGAGCAAGCAACGTCGATGGATCCCCCAACAAAAATGGCCTGATACGAAAACAGGCATCAGTGCTAATGCAACTCGGAGAAACCACCGAACTCCAAGACTTCCTTGTTATTGACTGTGGCAAGGATGAGATCATCCTCGGGCTCCCTTGGCTCCGTGACAACAATCCGGAGGTTGATTGGAGTACAGGAACCGTTTGTCTCCGCGATCTGGAACCGACCAGATGGGAACGCACGTGGAATCGGGAAGACATCGCGGCCGAGGCCCATACTTTAAATGTCTTCAACAAGAAATGCCAGATGAACAAATTGCAGCGACGAAGAGCTTTGTGGTGGAAGCATAACGTCGACCCCATACTAACGGCAAAGACCAGAGAAGTTCATCTGAAGGTACCTGACGTGGAACCAACCATGCAGCGGGAAGAGATACCGGCGCTCATAGATGTAGAGGAGGAGGACGAGGAGCCAACCAGACCTTCCATCAAGAAAACTACAATTTCGACTTCTCTCGCTCAAGGTGTGAAGAAGACCAAGATGGAACTCCTGCGGGACTTCCGAGACTTCGAGGACGTCTTCCAGAAGAAGGACGACGATCCCCTTCCACCCTACCGGTCGTTTGATCACGGCATAGATCTAGACGACTCTTTTCTACCCAAGGTTGCAAAGGCTTACCCGCTCAACCGTAAGGAGTGAGAGGCGTGTAAAGAATTTATAGATGAACACATGAAAGCCAGGCGTGTTCGCCCCTCCAACTCTCCCATGGCCTCCCCATTCTTCTTCGTATTCAAGAAGGAGGGTAATCTACGCCCCTGCCAAGATTATCGATATCTCAATGAGCACACCATCAAAAATGCCTACCCGCTCCCGCTCATCGGCAATTTGATGGACCAACTCAAGGGATCCTGTTACTTCACGAAGATGGACATCCGTTGGGGGTACAATAACGTCCGGATCAAGACTAAAGATGCGTGGAAAGCGGCGTTCATCATGCCCTTCAGCCTCTTCGAGCCTCTCGTCATGTTCTTTGGCCTTTGCAACAGTCCTGCGACTTTTCAGTCGTTCATGGACTATATTTTCAAGGATATGGTAGTGGAAGGATGGTTAATCATCTACATGGATGATATGTTGATCCATTCCAGGGATCTTAACGAACATCACCAGCGAACGAGGTGAGTTCTGGAACGGTTGCGTGACAACTGTCTCGGCCTCAAACTAGAGAAATGTATGTTTGACGCATCCTCGGTTGAATTCCTAGGGATGGTCGTTCAAGAGGGTATCATCGCGATGGACCCTACCAAGCTATCGGCAATCACTACCTGGGAACCACCTACTACAGTTTGCGCAGTCCGCTCCTTCATAGGGTTCTGCAACTTCTACCACAAGTTTATTCCAAACTTCTCGGAAATTGCTAGGCCGATCTTGGATTTAACAAAGAAAGGGCAGCCGTGGTCCTGGACGCATGAGCAACAACAGGCCTTTGACCTCCTCCGTCGGGCCTTCACCTCAAAACCTGTACTCACAATGCCGGATACCTCCAAACCATTCTATGTCATGACGGACGCCTCATTAACGGCTACCGGAGGTGTACTGATGCAGAAGGATGTCAATGGCAACTTACACTCTTGCTGCTACATTTCCCGCATGTTCTCACCGGCGGAACGAAATTACGACATCTACGACCACGAACTTCTAGTGGTTATACGCGCACTCGAGGAGTGGCGCCACTATCTCACCAGAACCGACTGGCCCGTAACTATCCTCACAGATCACAAGAATCTGTGTTACTTTAAGGACCCGAGGAAGCTTTCTAGGCGGCAAGCTAGATGGCTATTGACGCTACAGGACTATGACCTCCTGTTCCAACATGTACCAGGGAATAACATGGCCCCCGCGGACGCTCTCTCTCGGAAGGACACCCTGGATACCTCGGACGATAATGCTGAAGTTACCCTACTTCCCAGAGAGCTATTTTTGAAATGAATCGACACGGACCTTCGGCACGCCATTGAACAATCATGCACTACCAACGGCTTCGTTATTGACCAGCTCCGTAAACTGCACGAGGGAACCTCAGGAATCCCTTGTTCTACTATCCATGACTGGCACTTTGACAACGGCCTACTCTACTTCAAGGATCGGGCCTACGTGCCTGAGACCCACCGGAACGACCTACTCCATTCCATCCATGACTCGCCTGCGGGGGGCCATGGCGGTTATTACCAAACCGTTAATCAGGTACAGGGTGACTATTGGTGGCCTGGTTTGACTGCATTTGTCCGGCGCTTCATCCAAGGCTGTGCGATTTGCCAAGCCAACAAGGTTAATACACACCCCACCATTCCGCCTCTCACCCCTCTTCCGGTCGCTTCCTCCCGTCCCTTCCAATGTCTGTCGGTCGATCTCATCACAGACTTGCCACCGTCTAAAGGTTTTGATTCGGTTATGGTCGTGGTCGACCATGGCCTTACAAAGGGGGTAATTTTCACCCCTACTCACAAGAGCGCAGACGCCAAGGGCGTCGCACAACTATTTTTCGAAAAAGTCTTTCCCCGCTTTGGACTCCACGACAAGGTTATCTTGGACCGCAGTCTGCAGTTTGCCTCGGCCTTCGCTCTAGAACTAGCGAGGCTCCTGGATTATGATCCGCTCCTCTCCTCCGCCTACCACCCACAGACTGACGGAGAAACGGAACAGGTCAACCAGGAATTGGAAACCTATCTTCGGATCTTTTGCCAAGGAGATGCCACCCGATGGTCGGACTTATTACCAATGGCGGAGTACTGCCACAACTCCTCCGTCCATTCCGTAATGGGAAAGACCCCTTTTAGTTTGATAATGGGATATGAGCTGAGGGCTTACCCATCTTTAGGAACGAAAACCTTCCTCCCCGCACTAGAAAAACGCCTTGGAGACCTCGATGAGGCTCGCAAGGAAGCCACCGCCGCCCACGAAAAAGCCCAATGATACATGCGTGAATGCGTAACCTCCAAATTCAAACCCTGGAAAGTAGGAGATAAGGTATGGCTCGAAGGCCGTAACCTGAAACTCCACTACCCCTCTCGAAAACTCTCCCCTCGACGCAAAGGACCATTTGAAATCTCACAGGTCATATCACCTGTTTCGGACAAACTCCGCTTGCCCAAGACGTGGAAGATCCACAACGCCTTCCACGCATCGCTTCTGACTCCCTATCGGGAAACCGCTGAACACAGACCCAACTTTGTTCCGCTTCCACCGGATATAATAGACAGGGAAGAGGAATTTGAAATTGAACAAATTTTAGCCCATCGGGGTTCCGCCCACTGACACCACTACCTTGTTTCGTGGAAAGGCTATCCTTCTTCCGAAAACACCTGGGAACCCAAATCCAATCTAGGACATGCTGCGGACCTCCTAGAGGAATATAAGGCCAGGGATCCCATCGCCTTCCCTCCATAATCCCCCGTCCTCCCTTACTTTTTGAGTCAAGCCCTCGCTCCTCTGTCATCACTGTCACTATCTTCACCCACTTATGTCTACTTCGTTGAATGGAACCCCCTCCGTATTCCCAGTCCAACTCCACTGTCTCCCAGACCGAACCCGCTGAATCCTTTTCGCTTCTCTCCTCGAGAATCCTGCTGCGGCCCAACGCATCTCCCTTTGCCCCCTTTATAGGGATAACTCCGTACTCCAATCTTTGGGCCTCATCTTTCATACATACACCACCAGACGGACACTCCACACCCAACTCTTCCCTGATGGGATCTTGCCTGTCTATGCCACCGCCATGGAACAGGCCATCCATTCCTCCAGAGACGCTATCTTGGATGCCCTCCATGACCACAGATTCTCTGATGTCATCATGGCAATCCCCTCCAACTTGTACCTGCACGTTTTGCGCCCCCTTGTCAACACCCTATCAGTCAACCTTCGAGGTTACTACATGGACGACCACCTGGGCAACGCCTGGGATGGGGACACTTGGGCCTGCAACCTTCGCAACCCCATCTGGGATGATGACTCCACTGTCACCCCAAACGCCTCGTCCTCTGACTCCTCCTCGGCCAATGACTCCGCCATTACAGCACCCCTCCCTGTCCCTCCTTTGCCAACTCCCGCAGCTGGACCATCTCGCCAATCACGAAGCGCTGACGCTACTAGAGGAGCTAGCCGCCCTCCTATTCCCGGACCACTCTCCTCCCTCTCTCATGACGACCCCAAGGTCCTCGCTTTCCTCGCCACCATTCCCCTCCTCGGACGAGGGACACCTACCCCTGAACCCACCAACGTACTCCCCGCTAGAGAACATCCCACCACTCCGACTCCCACCCGTCATCCTCGTCAACTCAATCAATGTGGCAAGGGAATTTCATTCGGACTCTCCTGCTCTGCAGCCCAAGCTGTGGGGCAATGTTCTCAGGGATATAGAGGAAAGTCAAGACAGGCAACTCCGTTCCCCACCTCCGGTCACATTAACAAGGACTTCACAACTTCGCCCTCGCTGGCGCCGGGATCAGAATCTCACCCCATCGACGTAGATTCTCTCCCCTCCCTCCCTCCGACTCCCTCTCGCCCCACTCGCCCCATCTTAGGACGTTGCTTCTCGTGTAATCAACAAGGACACCTTCGTGCGGACTGTCCTCATTATGAATGCCCGTTTTGCCGTGTCACCGCTCCCGGCCACATCCAGGCCTATTGTCCCCACCGCCGTTGCTCCTCTTGCGGAGAGCTCGGCCACTCTGACGATATTTGTCCCCTCCGGCACAACCCCCTTGACGACTACGTTCCTACTGACTATGAGGTCAACGAAGGAGAGGAAGTAGATTAATAGTCTCGCAGGTGCTTCGACAATAGGAAGGGGGTAATGTTAAATGTTACGGTCTACAAGGGGGTACACTTTTTCTCTACGCTTTTTCATTCACTCGACTTCTAGTCTCGTTCTCTTCACCGTATGCGGTTGTATTCGTAATGGAGTCGTCCTCCATTATACCAGATACGTTTCCCGATCTCTTTCCCTTTCTGTCTCACACGGCGCCCCGCCCTTACCATATTTAGACTTACTTCCCATTCCGCCGCAGTCGCCTTATTCAGACTTCACTGCCTGCGGCATAGCCTTTGTTTATGACTTGTCATGACTTGTTACAACTCATATGCTGCGCATCGAGTCACATCTTAGCAACTGCAGATGCTGTGCATCCTTTCCTTATTTAGAAGGGGCCTACCGTATATAAGGGCGCTCTCTCACCCTCCTGTAATTTCCCTAAGCTAGTTCTACGCAATATCAGTGTAGCTTCTAGTGACCACTGAGTCTAGCGAGATTCCTAGATAGGTGAGACCAGCTTAGGCTTCGCGTCATCTCGAAGCTCAGCATCGCTCCTCGAGGATTCCTCTACTCGTCACTCGCTCTCACATCTCTATGTGCGAACTCTTCTTCGTATCGCAGCACGCTACGTCACTACTACGCTGTGCGTTACAATTGGTGGCGCTGTGACTGTGACCATTTCGTCACTCCTTATTGTATGTGGTAAGGCCATTGGGCAACGCTGGGCAACACATCTGAAAACAATTATTTGCATTCTCCGGTCATCCCAAGTACCTGACTATTTCGCCACTTACAGATCCATCGTATTGTAGGCCATCCGCTAGGACACATGAGGGAATGTTCGAATGGAGTTAATGTCCTACCTACCGCCTACATTGTCAGATCAGCCTGAATAGCACACAAGAGTTTTGTCACTTACTGGGTCGCATTATTGTAATGAAGGCTTAGAGTTTGGCAGGGCTTTGCTATGAGCTTCACGACCATTTCGTCACTTTGCGACCACATATTAACTGCCTATTGTAAGGGCAACATGGATCCTAAAGTCAATAACCTAGTACGTACCTCGTAAGGTCGAGGAGTTGGCTTATTGTTTCATTATTGTGTTGACAAATCGGTCATGAGGCTAGTCCTCTGGGTCTTCCGCTGTTGAAACCGAGTACTTAAACTTCCCTGGAATGATCGCCCGCTCAAATCACCCGCAACTTTGTATACCATTCAGTGCTGGTCACTGTTCGTGCTCAACATTCAACAATCGCCTTCACACATTACCATTTGACATGGTGAACACACGCACCTATATCATGCCGTCTTCCACGGTCAGTCTCCCTCATTTCAGAGCTATGGTGTCGACTAATTTCTGCGTCAAGACTGCAGAATTATGCCTGAGATGCAGGTTATATTCTGCAGTGATGTCTCGGCCATGTCAAGTCACGATGCTTACCCATTGCACTGACTTATCCCGGCAGTCGCAGCGCTTTCCTGTGGCTGAGAGTGTGCTGGAGGATGCAAGAGTGCAGCCCTACGTGCATAATTGTCAAGTAATCATGCACGAGGGCCGTCACACTTACCAATTTTGTATCTTCTTTAAGCGACATTGCCATCTGCAGCTAAATCCCTTCCTGAGTGGGATGGGTAAGCAGTTCCGTGGTGATGCTGTGGTGATGCGAGTTGGTGGGTCGTCTGTTGTAAATATGCAGGGAAGAGATGCCGCAGTTGCTGACTTTATGATGGCGTAGTAAGTGTATTTTCTTGAGCACAACGTAGTAATGACACTTACTGATTCCGTTTTAAAGCTTTGCTCATCATATCAGTGGTCGTAAGGGTGCTCGACTGCCATGCTCACTTACCTTCATTAAACCACTTTGTACTAGTCGTCGTTTACGGCGATGTCGTGTCGTGTATCGTGTTACGTAGATATGTTGGCTGTAAAGTAGACCGTCAGTGTTGCAGATGTAGGACAAACATGAGATACCTGGGGTGTCGCACAGAGAGTAAAATTTGCATGATCAGTGAGTGGAAGTGAACACCGAGTCGCGAGGTGGGTCTTGGCATGTTCACATCACATGGACTAGGACATTGATGGCCCTAATAAAGGCCTAAGTAGTGTCGGGTCCAAGGTTGTTCCCTCTAAATATGGCATGAGTGGTATTTTGGAAGAGGTGCAACAGTTTTCGAGATGAGAGTGGACACTTTGGATCGTGTCAGAGGGTTTGGAACGGTGTCATAGGGAATGGGCCCTGTTGAAGGGAATTTCAGGTGTGGTGGAGTGGTGCGCATGGGTGGGATGTCTGTGAACAGCGACTCCAAGCCCATGGTCCAAGATGGGAATCACATTCATGTATGTGTCCATGGTGTAAACCACCAGTATCGAACATAGGATACATATGATCTACTTGGTAGCGGCATGCAATGACAGGTGCCAAGAAAAGGACTATGCTACTTCTAAGGAGCGCGTTAGAAATCGTCTGTGATGCACAAGGGTAGACAAATGCCTTTGTTCCTTTCTTTCCCTTTCCCGCTGCCATTTCCAACTCCTGCCTGTGAGCACAACCCGAGGTATACTAATTAAGTCATTGACCGGCCAACAATTGCTATAATTCTTGAGATCGGGAATGGCAGCCGTGGCCTGGTAGCGTGATGTGGAATTGTTAGCCATAATTGTACCTGAAGATGATAATCACATGTACCTTGTCTCGCACGAGTCGAAGGTGAGCAGGATTCTGCATTGAGGCACATTTGGTGGCATCGAGGTGCTCATTGACCAAACAGTGCATCAGTTTCTGGAGTATGGTATTCAGTAGTAAAGGTAGGTTGAGTGCGACAACTGACCTTCAACTTTGAAAATGCTTTATGATTCCAGTCGAGAGCTGTCTCAAGTGTGTATCCTCCCCTTCCAGGTCGTCCGGGCTCACCTGGAGGCTTAGGGATTCTTGAGTCCTCGGATAATGTGCTGGAAGTGTCGCTATCGGATGAAGTCTCTGATGAGAGATCGGATAGATCCGACAAAGAATCAACGGCGTCAGATTGGGGTGAAGTCTGTTTTCCGGCAGCACCCTTCTTGGTGTAAGGAGATGAGCCACGTGCTATCTTGAACTGGCGTCCAACAGGACCGACCGCCATAGGAGCAAGTTTCCAGTCAGGTTTGACAACTGTCGGTGCACCATTGTCAGAGTGCAATGGTTCATCAGCAAGAAGACCAGATGGTTGGGAACACTTCCCGAGCAATTCCTGCTGGTCAGTCAACAGTGGAGGGAAAGGAGGTGGAGCAGTAGTTGTGGTGGCATTGAAGAAGGGTGGGATGGACTTAATAGTTGTAGGCATGAGGTGTTGAAGTACGAGTGTTGAACGTTGAAACATTGAGGTCTGGCCCTTTATTGCGGGAAGGATTGAGGAAGGATGAACATTCCTTGCTATGAGAGTCCAAGTGCTGTCGGGAGAACAATAGGCAGTGTTGTACATAATGGTAAACAATAATGCAGCGACTTACATCCGCAGGTATGACAATAGTAATCAATAGCTGTCATGGTCAGCATCACAACAATAATTGTCGCCTACCGAGAATTGGGTTGTCATGGAACCTAGGCGGTGAGCTCACTCCTTGTAGTCTTTGGATGGTTCGCGGCGTAGTGATTGTACGTCCTCGATCCTCGAACATAAAAGGGTTGCCCAAAAAAGAGGCCCCGACATCTTTACCATCACACGATGCTCGGATTTCTCTTCGCTCGTAACTCACAACATTATACCAAGATAACCAGGCTATATGCTTCCATGAGCTCGGTGTATACACTTGCCATCTCGCATGACAGGGAGCTTCTAGCCAGCGGCGGTGAGTGTAATATTTTCAATCACACTATCGGACATGTACTAAGAGGCTATTAGGTTCTGACGGCATGACAATCTGGCATATCTCGTCCGGTAAAGAGATCGGGTCTTCTGGTACCAATCAGGATACTTGCGGAGCTGTCAGTTGTGCGATCTGGGCAAAGACACGGTTTAGCGCAACAGAAACGCTCTGCTATGGTACTGGGCTTGGGTACCTTGTGTTTCTTCGACCAAATCCTGTGGACGTAAGTATGAGATGGACCATATTTTGGTTGCTGGACTAACAACTCACAGAGAAAGTTTCAAGAAATATGTGCCAGACGACTCGGCGCTGGATTCGAGATCACTTGCATCGCTTGCGATGTGTCTTGGATGGAAGACGGCCTGCGCGTCGCTGTTGGAATGCGCGACAATGTCATCCAAGTCCTGTTACTCAACGCAAACTCCCAGCTGCAGCCCATCTTTGCTGGTCGTCTCAATGACACAGTTCCACGGTCGGTTGCATTCTCGGGTCATGAAGGCTTGTATATCTTCGGATTGTTTGATGGAAAGGTGTAAGTAGTCTCCAAAAATACTTGCGAATGCGTGTCACTCATAGGACTTAGTATCAAAATGAATATCTCAGATGGGAATGTCCTGAGTGAGCACCATTGTGGATCTATCATGTACGTGTATCTATCAAGGTATCGAACGAACATCTGAGCAGTGGTTGCAGCGGCTATGCAGCGGTTAGCCTGAAGAAGAACCTCGCCGTCATTGACAATGCAGCAAATGGATTTACGTTGTATCATTTGGACAGCCCAAACCCCATCCGGACATACACAACCGAGCCACCAATAGTCCTTGTTCCGAAACAAGTCGCTTTCGGAGAGGATGTAAAAATTGTCGTTGGCGGCAGCGACAACGGTAATGTCTATATTTTCAACAGGAAGTCAGGTGAGCTACTCGAAATGCTTCACCATGCAAGAAATGGCCTCGTACAATCGATCACGGTGAGTACTGAATACGAGTTCTGGTTGGTCACTCACTGCTTCATTCTAGGTTTGCGACGTCAATGGTCATTGCATGATCGCAAGTGCCTCAGCCACCCCAGGCCGGAGACGTGTCACAATCAGTGTCTGGCAACATCAGTACGCCACTCCTAAGCCGAACAAGAGAACTAATACTCGCTGGTCCTTGAAATCGTCAGTGTGGACGACAGTACGAGTCCTCACTTCTGTCGTACCAATGATCATCTTAATTAGTCTTGGTGTTGCACGTATGGTCAGTCAATGTCAATTGTGTTGTTGGGTATATCGGGCCCTAATGAAGGTTTCAGGATGCGGTAACTCAAATCGCACACTGGTATGCCAAGTTTCAAGAGGAACGTGCATTGGCATCGCAATTCACTCCAGAACATCTGAAGTTCAAGTACGTACCGGCTGGCGATGAGAGTGGGGGCATGACTCTACAAGATATGGCAGAGAGGTTCATGGCTTTGGCTCTACAGGCCAACCACAGAGTATTTACCGACTGCAACTCTGAGGAACCGCAGGGAATCCGTCAGCAGGAAGAACAAGTCATTTACCTATAATTGTATCTCTGACGAACAGTTTCAATGCAAAACCAATATTCCCGCATTGCGCCGACGTGTCCGTCTGATCCGATCAAGAGAAAGCTTATCCGATTCCCCTTACTACATTTGTTTCCATCACGATAACAAGGCAACGCACCACGACAACATGCCATTGACTTTCTGCCACCCACCGCGCATGTTTGGCACAATGGACCTTGTTTGTATATGGTCTCCATGGTCCGAGGTAACCCTAGGTGACCATTTCCTTGTTCCGTGAGCGTTTATTGACCTGGTTTTTATTTGTATCCATTTCAGTTGCACCCATACCCGCTCTCCATACCCAAGCATCATGCCCCCTGCTCGCCCTATCTTCAAATGATGCACTTGTGAAGAGTGCGTTGAACGCAATCCGAACGGTGTGTCTATGGATGCCAAGCTCATACCTGCCCATGTAAAGTGCATCAGAGAGGAAAGAGCGAGGTCTACACGTGAGTTTTATGCAGCTCGCCACGTCGAGTATCGCTCAACCAATAGTCTAGAGCCCAATACTACAGATTCGGATGATCTTGCTGCGCGGCTGTTTGCTCTCACTGTCACCGACGAAGGTCCTGACCCCAATATGCTTTCCAGCAAGCTGTGGAACTGTCGCACCGAGTTCCAGGCCACGGGGCAAAACACGAGCCTCATTACTGGTCTGGTTCCAACAGTG
This sequence comes from Boletus nobilissimus, assembly GCA_038088815.1. NCBI lineage: Eukaryota > Fungi > Basidiomycota > Agaricomycetes > Boletales > Boletaceae > Boletus > Boletus nobilissimus. The sequence continues at coordinate 2,401 of JBBPJO010000158.1, read as the reverse complement.
TCAGTCGCTCAGCTCATGGACAGCTTCAGTCGTCTCAAGATCCAGTCACCCGCGCACACCACCGATGTATCATCCCCAGTTACCACCCGCCCAAATGCTTCCGAACCCCCCCATCTACCATCGCAGGCGCCAGTATCTAGTGTCAGAGCCCATGGAATGACGAAGAAGGACAGAAATCAACACTCAGTGAAAGCGCAAAAGCTACTTGCCAATATCGAAGCCAGCATCCACTGCTGCTCTCGGTTGTTACTGGACGACTCAGACAATACCACTAACATCGTCAGTAACGAGCTCGCTAGGCTGAGAAAGGCCCTCAAGGACATAACGCGTAACACTGATACCATGGCCCTACGCAAGAAGACCGTGAGCGATGCGCTGGAGCGACTCGAGCTGGAACTGGAATCGAGGTCATTTGTGGATACTTCCCTTCGATCTCCAGTACGGATAAGTAACGGTAAGCTCTGGTATACCAATCCTAACAGGGTTTTTGACGAAAACTTCTCAGACCATCATTTTCAGTCATCGATTAATCGGTTGGACGCCGTTGCCCAGGTTGCCGTTGTAATCGGTATCATATGTACCACCATTATGGGCATAGGCACACGTGATGGCGACTTCCTTATGAGTGCGCTGTCCCTTCTTCTTTATCTGGCCTTTCAAGTGGTTCAAGCGACGTCGGGCGATCTACATAAACACATTCTAAATCAAGTTCCATCGACGATAGAAGGCGCTCTTGCTCAACTCAGCATCAAGTGTAAGACAGTTCCATACGCTGTTTGCACCTGTCATTGCACCTACCCACCCACATCCTCTGGAGACGACAGCACCCTGACGTATCCCTCGTATTGTACGCATCACCCACGCCTAGAGGCATTATGTGGGGAGCCGCTATCGAGTACTCAGCCAGGTGGTAAATCAGTGCCCAAGAAGATCTTCCATTATCACGACTTCAACGAGTATCTAGGTCACCTTCTCTCACGCAGTGACATTGAAGCACTCATGGACCGCTCATGTGATGAGCTCACCGCTTCACTCTCCTCTCCCAAGCCCCAATTCGTCAAGAACATCTTTGAAGCTCAATTCCTCCGTGACTTCGCAGGTCCTGAACCAGGGAAGCTGTTTATCAACAGGGGTACCGAGGGTCGCTATGTCTTCGCGCTTCACATTGACTTCTTCAACCCCGAAGGCATGTCTCTGCGTGGCGCGCGCACGTCGTCAGGGATTATATCCATGGCATGCCTCAATTTGCCCGCAGACGTGCGTTATAAACCGGAGAACATGTATCTTGCAGGTATTATTCCGGGCCCAAAACAGCCATCTCTTGAAAACCTCAACCACTACATCCGCCCGCTTGTCAAAGATCTGGCGACTTCGTGGGAACACGGCGTCCGCTACTCGAGAACTGCCAGCTATCTTAATGGTCGCACCACTCGCAGTGCGATTGCACTCGCCATCTGTGACCTTCCAGCTGCACGTCATCTTGCTGGATTCGCTGGAGTAGGAAGTCATTTTCTTTGTAGTGCGTGCAATTGTTATCACAAGAGTAACTATGGGCGAGTCAACTTCGATAATTGGGTACCTCGGGATAAGGACAAACTACGCCAGCACGCTGAAGAATGGAGAGATTCCCCAACATCCGCAGATCGCGAGAAGCTATTTAAGCAACACGGAGTACGTTACACCGAGCTGTGGTGCCTGCCGTACTGGGATCCCAGCCGGCAACTTGTCATCGACTCGATGCATTGTGTCCTTGAGGGCCTTGTGCAGCATCACGTACGCAACCTCCTCAACCTTACCAGCGAGGAACAAGCTGCACCGATGGCCTCCTTACGGGCATACAACTATACATTCACTCGCCTTGATCCAGAGACTGCTCAAACGATTTCAATGTCGACGAAGGAGAGTGCGCAAGTCTCTGCGATTCACGAACTACTTGTGTCGCCCGTAGCTTTTCCCAATGATGCCGCGTTTACCCAAACATTTATGGACAAATTACTCGTATCGCTGTTGTCCAAGAACAGTCGCGCGCTCAAGTTTGTCTGCGAGTCTCTTAACTGTGTTCCTTCCAAGCAAACACGACTATACAAACACGACTATGCAAAAGCGCTGGTTCGATGGGTATGTCGTCTTCTTTCTTGTGCTTTCCCATTTCCACTTACTGAAATATCCACAGCGTGAACAGAAACCCCTCTGCTCGACCACAGATGAACCACTCAAATATGGCTCGGAGGTGCTGGAGCGTATTCGCGATGTCATCCGTGATACTTCCATGCCGTCATGGTTCCCCTCAGTTCCAGCTAACTTCGGTGATTCATCAGCAGGCACGATCAAAGCAGATGAGTGGCGATCACTTATTACGGTCTACATTCCGATTGCTTTAATCAGTCTATGGGGTCCAGCA